>CATIWR010010028.1:0-30391 GCA_949677035.1 Omphalea diandra
ATTTTAAGTCACATTGTTTTCCAAATCATGTTTTTAAACTAAACAAAACCCTATATGGTTTAAAACAAGCACCAAGAGCTTGGTATGAAAGGCTTGGCTTATTTCTTTTACAAAATGATTTTAAGAAAGGAAAAGTTGATACCACACTATTTGTGAAAAAGCACATACATGACACCTTAATTGTCCAAATCTATGTTGATGATATTATCTTTGGTGCTACTAATGAATCTCATTGTGAGGAATTTGCTAAGTGTATGACTAGGGAATTCAAAATGAGCATGATGGGAGAGCTTAAATTCTTTCTTGGTCTATAAATCAAGCAACTCAAAGAAGGGATCTTCATCAACCAAGCCAAGTACATGAAGGAAATGTTAAAGAAATTTGGCATGGAAGGATGCAAGGTAGCAAAAACTCCAATGACTAGTACCATCAAGCTAGACAAGGATGAATCGGGTACGATAGTAGATGAAAAGAGATATCGAGGTATGATCGGATCTCTACTCTATCTTACTGCCTCTAGGCCAGATATAATGTTTAGTGTTTGTATGTGTGCTAGATTTCAATCTTCACCTAGGGAATCTTATTTGAATGCTGTAAAGAGTATTTCAAATATTTGCATGGCACTATTCATTTAGGACTTTGGTATCCTAGGAACTCTTCCTTTAGCCTAATATGGTACTCGGATGCGGATTACTCAGGTAGTCTTTTAGATAGAAAAAACACTTTTGGGACTTGCCAATTCATAGGAGAATGTCTAGTCTCTTGGTTTAGTAAAAAGCAAGTATCGGTTGCCTTGTCCACCGCGGAAGCCGAGTATATGGCGGCGGGTTATTGTTGCACCCAAGTTCTTTGGATAAAACAATAATTAAAGGATTTTGGTAAAGTGATTGATCACATTCCTATTAAATGTGACAATACAAGTGCTATTAATCTTTCAAAAAATCCCATCCAACGTTCTAGAAGTAAACATATAGATGTTAGACATCACTTTCTTAGAGATCATGTGCAAAAAGGTGATGTTGTGTCAGAATTCATTGACACTAATCATCAACTTGCAGATATTTTCACTAAACCTCTAAATGAAGAAAGAATGCACTTCATTAAGAGAGAATTGAGAATGCTTAATGGAAGCTCCCTCAAGTGAAAATTATTGTTTGATATAGTGTGATTTATGTGTGTGATATGTTTAATTAATGATATTGAAAGATTTTATACTTTGATTTTAGGAGATCACATATTTTTATTTGTTTCCATTCTTATCCTTGATGACTCGCAATTCGCGATTGCTATTCATTCTTCACAGTCGCGAATTACAAGTCAAACTTTTTCCGCTATCAAATGTCAATTTGCATTCGCGAAAATCACTCTCCACCGTGAATTTTATAGATTTTTCAAAATTCTGACGTTGCAGTGCACATTCCCGAGGAAATTTTGTCCGTTACTCATATTTTTTTGAATTCGCGGTCGCTACTGAAGAAATTGCGGACGCGAATTACAATAACTGACTCATATTTATGAGATTTGATTGCCAACCTTTGCCAACCCTTCATTTAATCCATTTCTAGCCATTTTGACCGTTTTCACACCCTTTGAAGCCTATAAATACTCCCCTTAAACAGTGATTTCATCACAATTCAATTATACCAACTTCCAAATCTCCAATTCTCTCAAAATTTCTCCTCTCTCTCTCAAGCAACTGCCATGACACCCAAGAAATCATCAAGAGCCGACAAGGGAAAGGGAATTGCATAACCCTTTGCCCCTCATTCTCTTCTCAACATGAGAGGAGTAACCCATGAGGAAAAAGAGAGATACAAAGCAAACCTCTCCAAAACAATCCTTCCAAACAAAATACATTTATCCTTTCTGCTCGAATCTCTTGGTCTTGCCAACAAAATCTGGGCATTCCTGTCCAATTTGGGCTGGAATGACTTTATCTTTCGAGCATAACCAGGATATGAAGAGATTGTTCGAGAGTTTATGTGCACGGTTCAGTTGAGCCGCAAAATAAAGTCTCATGCGGGGCAATATGGGATGACTTTTAGGGTATTCAGAGATCCATACTACATCACATTCGTACAGTTGTCCGACCTCTTCACTCTTCAAATTGGCGAGCACATTTCGTTCATCATTACTACCCCCGATGTCATCTACTTTGAGTTTTGGGTAGAGATTTCGATAGAGGCCAAGCACGACCCTCGAACTTCCTTGGCGAAACATATAAAGACTTTGCCCTTATGGATCCTTCATCGCATCATCACGTTCTCCATCAACGCTAGGGGCGATGGAAATGAAAAGGTGTTTCAAAAAGATCTTGCCTTTCTCTTCTGCTTGGTGAAAAACACGCCCATCCATATCGGCAGGTATCTAGTGGATCAGTTTATTCATATGAGGACCAAGCTAAAGAGTCAGTTCTTACTCCCATCGCACGTCACCGCCATTTATCGCTTTGTGGGTGCTTTTGACGAGGACAAAGAAAAGCTCCTCACCGAAAAGTATCTGCCTTCACAAAACTTTTTGGATCTCATATACCTCGTGAACGTTAAGGCGATCCATCCTGATTCCTATGCCTATTTACTTGACGTATATGGTGCACAGCGACTGGAGAGTTCTCAAGCCTCCAAAAGGAAGTGCCTCCATAATGAAGCGGTTCCTTCTTCAACCCCGTCTGCTCCTCCACCAAAACCAATCGAACAAGTATCGCTCTCAACCATTAACCGTAAGTTGGATAAGATAATGTGAATGATGAAGAGATAATCACTCTTCCTCTCCTATCTCCACAACGACATGGTGGATCTACAGGAGAAACTGGGAATTCTACCATGCCACCTCCTCGACTTTACAGATTTTGATGACACTCAAAATGGGGATCAAGGTGTGGAAGATGGAGAAGAAGCCGAAGGTGGCCTTCCAAAGACAGCGACAGACTCGTCTAGCTATGATAGTGATTCCCCCGTCTTTTAGTGTTTAGGTTTCTTTTTGTACTTTGTTTTTATTTGGTTACCTTTTGTAATCCAACCTTGTAATCACAAAGTTAGTTTATTTATAAAAAGTTTGTTTTTGCATCCTTTGTGCTCTCTATGTTTGTTTCTTATAGACTTTTGCTTCTTATGCTTAACTTTCCTTTAATTATCTTTAGTCTTCACTATTTCTTTTTAATCTTGCTAAAGGGGGAGATAAAATAAGAAAGGGGGAGTAAACAAACAAGTGCATAAGTTAAGGGGGAGTATAACTTAAGCAATTTAGGTTGCAACTTAGGTTTTACACTTAGGAATCTTTGCTAAGTTAGGAATCTTTGCTATGTTATGATTAATTTTACTTCTCTACACTTATTTTTCACTTTGGATCAATATAGGTTGTCAAAATCAAAAAAGGGGAGATTGTTGGACTAGGATGATTAATCCTAAGTTTAGAACCTCTTTTGATATTGACAAAGTAGATTGATCATCACTAATGTTTCAAATAAGTGTTGATTTTGCAGAAATGAATCAATCCCTCAAGAAGAAATGAAAGGAGTTGAAAAACTCCAAAGTGACATGTAAATTACGACTGCAATCTAGGATTCGCGACAGCGACACATGTTAAGACATGCTGAAATTCAAGCGGGTGAAATCGCGAAGCCATTCTTGGCTGCGATCGATGGAAAAGAAGAAGCCATTCTGTGACAGATGAATTCGTGATGCAAGTCACGTCTTAGTCGCAATCGCGAATTTCAAAGTAACTTAAGAGGGAAGCAAGTCCACAATCACAGCTTGACAAGTGTCCCATAAGACTGTTGGAAGTCAAAATTCATGGAGGCATCTTGCTGGTAGCGACCGCGAATCCTGTGGAACAAAGATGACTTCTTTGGCAGATGAATTCGCATCCTTTATCGCGTCCTATGCAAGAAAACTCATGACCGTGACTTCTAAAAGTAGGTAAAAGACAACGACTATATTTTCCTGGTGAACTAATAAGAAGCTGCCACGTAGACTAGCCGTTAGACACAAACGGGGTTTCCCTTGAAGAATTTGGATTTCACAACTGCGAAAGGCAGTAGCGATCACGATGTCATCCTGACAAGCATTTAATGCAAAATCTGTCAAACATGTCTCAAAGATTTGATGAGCTATGATCTGCAACATCTCTTTGTTGAAGTTTGGCTATAAATACTCCACTAAACAACCATGAATAAGGTTGCTAAGGAATTTATTACAAGTGATTAAAGCTCTCAATCTTTGCTACTCATTTTCTTCATCTTCTTTATGAAATTGTGATTGTTAGGTGCGAGCATTAAACACCAAGTTGTAAGGTTTTGTGTTAGCCTATAAAAACACTTCTAGAAAGGTTTAAGTATGAGCCTATTGAAACACTTGAGTGAGGTTTTGTGTTAGCCTAGAAAACACATTATTGTAAGGTTATGTGTTAACCATCAAAACACAAGTTGTATAAGTTGGGTGTGAGCTTGAAAACACCATTGAGATAGTGAAATACCCAATTGATTAATTGGAGAGTGGGCGTAGGGTCAATTATACCCGAACCACTATAAATTGATTGTCTCTCTTCTACTCTTTCTTCTCCCTCTATCTTTATTCTTAAAATTTTTATTCACCAATTCAACCCCCCTTTTTGGTGCATAGGGACAACAATGAGGTTGGTTTATATCCTTACTTGTATACTTAAACACAAGTCCCAATTTTTTTTAAGAATCAAACAATGGAGTTTGATCTTTAAATACCAACTAGACCTCTAGAAAACTTATTTTTAGCAATCTAAGTTATAAAGATTTAAAGTTGTGTTGATTCGAACCCTAAATTAACTAAGCCAATTTAAGATTAGAATCAATAAGTTATGAAATTATTAAGCTTTTATTCAAGAAGAGAAATCAATTGCACAAGTAAATATGCCAAGAAAAATAACAATTCATTAAAATTAATGCTTTAGCCAAATGTGAGGCTTTAAATAACCTTTACAATGCTTAAGAAAAACCTTAAAAATCTATAGAGAATTCTGCCATAATTAAGGTTGGTCGCCTAGTGCTAATCCTAATTCAATAAGGAAAAGACAAATAATAAATTTAAATCAATAAGGAAAAGATAAATAATGAGTTCCTATTAGCTAAAAGGATTCAACCAAGGCAGTTTCCTAAGGATAAAAGGCTTAATTTAAGTTACTTATAAGTAAAAATACTAACAAAAGATCCTAAGATATATTAGCTAATATATTCTATCAATGGAGAAAAATCCTAAAGAGAAAAGGAAGACAATGCTAACTAAGCAAATGTTTGGAAGATCTTTGACTCGTGGACTTTATCTCCTTATCAAAATATGTCTTGGCCTTTATTCTTTATTCTAGCTAAATGGTATTGAACCTTGGACATCTTCAATTGTTGGGCTCCATTGAATCAACTTTAAATGGACTCCACTAGTTGCATCCCTTGAATTATCCAAATTCTAAGTATCTTAAAATTGGGCCTTATATATTCTCTTGCCTTCTTGGGCTATTCAAAGCTTTAATTCCTTTTGCATGAATGGTCCAATTGCCTCTTTAAACTTCTTAAGCTACCCTTTTATCATTGGGCCTTAAAGTTAGAGTGGATCCTTAGTCTTGCCATCCATGCTTGCATCATTCTCCCATTCCACAAGAGGATTCATCCTCAAATCAAAACTTTTGAGATAATGCATTAGCCATTATATTTTCCTTACCTTGTTTGTACCCTATTACATATGGAAAAGACTTAATAAACTCACTTCATTTAGCATGTCTTTTATTTAACTTTTGTTGCCCTTTAAGGTACTTTAAAGACTCATGATCCATATAGATAATAAACTCCTTGGGCTAAAGATAATGTTTCCATGTTTGCAAGGCCCCATACATCTCCCTGTCATAGGTTGGACATTTTAGTGTAGGCTCACTAAGTTTCTCACTAAAGTATGCAATAGGCCTTTTTTCTTGCATCAATATGGCTCTAATGCCTAAACCTGAAGCATCATAATCAATTTTAAAAGTATTAGCAAAGTTAGGTAAAGCTAATAAAGGTGCACTAGTTATTTAGATTTGAACAAGTCAAAAGCTTTTTATTACGTCTCCCTCCATTGAAAACCAATATTCTTTTTAATTACCTTAGTTAAAGGCACTTTAATAGTGTTAAAATCTTTTATAAACCTCCTATAAAAACTTATTAAACTATGAAATCTTACTTCACTTGCATTAGGTGGAATCGGCCAGACCTTGGTTACACTTACGTTTTCTTCATCAACTTCTATTCCATCTTTAGTAACAATAAAACTTAAAAACATAAAGCTTAGAGGTATTAAAAGAACACTTTTTAAAGTTAACATACAACTTCTCTTTATGAAAAACATAAAAAACTAACCTAACATGCCCAACATGCTCTTTTAAAGACCTAGAGTAAACAAGAATATCATCAAATAAATAACTACAAATTTTCCTAAGTATACACACAAAACATGGTTCATTAGTCTTATAAAAGTGCTAGAGCATTAGTTAGCCTAAAAGGCATAACTAACCATTCATACAATCCATATTTAGTTTTAAAAGCAATTTTCCATTCATCCCTTTCTCATATTCTAATTTGATGATAACCACTTTTTAAATAAATTTTAGAAAACATATATGCACCATGCAATTCATCTAACATGTCGTATAACCTAAGAATTGGATGCCTACACTTAATAGTTATTCTGTTAATTACCCTACAATCTATACACATACGCCATGATCCATCCTTTTTAGGTACAAAAAGAATTAGAATGACATAAAAACTCATGCTTTCTCTCACTAAATCTTTCTCTATAAGCTCTTTAACTTGTCTTTGAAGTTCCTTTGTCTCCTTGAGATTGCTTCTATAGACTAGTCCATTTTGAATTTAGAGCTTGGGATAAAGTCAATTTGGTGTTCTATACTTCTCAAAGGTGGTAATCCTTTTAGTACTTTTTTAGGAAACAAATCTACAAAATCATGCAACAAAAAAATAAAAACACTAGGAAGAGAATGGGTTAGTTCATAATCAAAAGAATAACAAGCTAATTGCAAATCCATATATAAAAGCATAATCATTGGTGTTTTGGTTAGAAAGGCTTTCCTTACATTACTCTCTTTTACATAAAAACTTTTTTTCACACCTTCTTTTTTTGCATGCCCCTCTCCTTTCTTTTAGGCATCCCTTTTTTTCTCTTCCTTTTTCCCTTTTAGCTCATGCCCTTCTATGGTTTTCCAATAGCTCTCTTTTTGTTGTGTTATTATTTCTTTTTCTCTTTTATACACACTTTCTCTTTCTCTATCTAAATTTTTTTATCCACATAAATTTATTGAAAAGATAAAGAAGAAAGTATAATGTATTTTCCCCAAAATCAAACTCATATACATTGGAATACCTATCATGTTTTGCTTTCCTATCAAATTGCCATGAATGACCCTATAACATGTGACTAGCATGCATAGGTACAACATAACATAAAACCTCATACTTATATTTTCCCAATGAAAATGAAATCTTAACTTACTTTGTTACTTTAAGTTCCTCACAATCATTTAACGATTACAAGTTATACGATTTAGGATGTTTCAAGGTTGGTAAATTCATCTTGTCAACAAGATAGGTACTAGTTGCATTAGTGCAACTACCACTATTAATAATCACAAGACATAATTTATCATTGATTTTACATCTAGTATGGACAATATTTTCTCTTTGCTCTTGATCATCTTTAATTTAGGCATTTAAAAAAATGTCTAGTCATATGAATTTCTTTATTATTACCTCATTAGGATCATCATCATCAACATCACTTACATCTTTTAAAGGAGGCATCTTTAGGTCGATTGCACCACCATCGTCTTCATCATCATTTATAATTTTGTCATCCCTAATCACCATTGTCTTTTTATTAGGGTAATCATATGACATGTGTCTTCTTCCTTAGTACTTGAAACACATAATTAAACTAGTTTTGTTAGGCTTGGTGAGTTTGGCCTTAGTAGTAACATTGGGCTTTCCTCCTTCCTTTATTTTAAGTGATTCAATTTTGGACCTTGCAATGGGCTTATCAACATTTTTAAATTTGTTAGTCTAAGAAGAAGAAGAAGAGAAATTAGACCTAGAAGCCTTACCCCTTAGTTATTTCTCCACCTTAAAGGCATTATGGTACAAGTTATCTAGATCATTGTAAAGGTACATCTCCAATTGATTTGCAATCTCCTTGTTAAGCCTACCAAGAAAACTTGCAATTGTTTAGTCCATGGACTCCTCAATTTCAGCCCTAATCATGGTCACCTCTCCTTATTAAGCCTACCAAGAAAACTTGCCATTGTTTGGTCCATGAACTCCTTAATTTCAGCCTTAATCATGGTCACCTCTAGCTCTTAATAATAATCTTCTATACATTTAGACCTTTGTATAAGCTTTTGCAATTTGTTGTGCAAATCCTTATAGTAATGGCTAGGTATAAATATTTTTCTTACAACCCTTTTCATCTCTACCCAAGTACAAGTATGATCTTCCCAACATCTTATTCTAGAATACATAATTTGATCCAATCATACAAGAGCATAATCTTCAAACTCAACAACATCAAGCTTAACTTTCTTTTCCTCACTATAATTATGATAATTAAATACAAAATCTACTTTCTTTTCTCAAGATAAATAAGCTTTAGGATTACTCTTACCATGGAAAGTAGGAATTTTAATCTTAATGCCACTAAGATTGTCATCTTGCTTGTTTAACCTTTAGGAATGTTCATCAATTGATTTTCTATTCTCCTCATGATATATGAGTTTTCTATGCCTTGGTAGCCTTGAATTGTTATGTGTGGTGCTGGAATTAGTGGCATTTTAGTAGCTCCCAAATTGCTTTTTCATACCTTTTAACTCATTTTGCAGAAGGGCTAACAAATCTTGCATCGCCTTTATAACCATGTAATGACCATTTTCATTTAAAAATCATGACATTCATGTTCAAAAATACATATGCATAAAGGTTGATTCTCCATACATACTCAATCCAATATGTATTTAATGTACATATATATTAACTAATGTTCAAGGCTAGTGACCATAAACTAGTTTCTATATAGATATATATACATGATACAAAGAGAAAGAGAGAGTTGGAATCAACCGATGACCTGTGGTCCATGTGTCTCTATGTAAAACTCTATGCAGCAAAGTATCCAAACCCTATGCTTTAGTATCTAAAAAACATAATTGCACTTTGGTTAGTCGATTCTTAATGAATACAAATAATAATTATATTTTTATGGCACAACCAATAATCAAATATCATCAGGATACATTACAAGTATAAGAATTGACTATACAAGTGCAAATGCAATAGATTGATTTTTTTATCGCAACCTTGCAAGGCAAACACTACTCCAAGGAATTCATGTGATTCAAATGACATTTGATTTTACTGGCTAGTATATAACAAGTGAATCATTTGATTAATAACATATGCCAATATGACATATTGGTCCATTTCCAAGTGATTTGCAAGTGTTAAACAAGCCCATCACAACATCCTTTTAATATGCAAGTGTTCATTTATAATTCTATACCAAGTAATCATTAAAAGCATATAATTCTTACTTGACTTGTATTCACATTTAAAATGTAACAATTCAATCACATGTGGTCCATGTGTCTCTATGCAAAACTCTATGCACCAAACTATCCAAACATTATGCTTCAGTGTCTGAAAAAGATAATTGTAATTTGGTGAGTCACGACTCAATGAATAAAAATAATAATTAGATTCTTATGGCATAACCAATAATCAAATATCATCAAGATACATGACAAGTATAAGAATTGACTATGCAAGTGCAAATGCAATAGATTGATTTTTTTTGTTCTGACCTTGCAAGGCAAACACTGCTTTTGGGAATTCACATGATTCAAGTGATATTTGATTTGCTAGCTGGCATATAACAAGTGAATCATTTGATCAATAACATATGCTAATAGAACATATTGTTCCCTTTCCAAGTGATTTGCCAGTGTTTAATAAGCTTGTCACAACATCCTTTTAATATGCAAGTGTTCATTCATAATGGTATACCAAGTAATCATTAAGAGCATATAACTCTCACTTAACTTGTATTCACATGTAAAATTTAACAATTTAATCACATATACATGTAATAGGATATAATCATATCATAAAAATCATCACACATACACATTAGAATGTAATTATGTTTTTTATTCACTTTTTGATGTGACCAACCTTTATGGTATGTTTGGTTCTCTCTCTAGGATTCCTCAAAGTGTTGAAATCCTAACATTTGATACTAAATGGTTATAAGTATGTCAAAATGATTATGAATGCTTGGTATGCCACTATGGACACGTTTCATGCTAGTGAACCTAGTGTTTATGCATATTTTTCTTATATGGCAACCTAACCTTGCTATAGTCTAGCTATGATAACTCTTACTATACTTGCCCAAATGACTTGATTCTTTTTTTAAATTAAAATAACACTTAATGATATAACCTAGTCAAATTTCAAGTCAATATAAGGCATATAGAAAATGTGGTGAATTTTTGAATTCTGCCCTATTTCAATGTCATCTCAGTCTGAGTAGGTCTTACAATTTTGGGTATCTCTCAAATTATACAAATCCATTTGTAAAACTGATTTGCCAAAAGTTACAAAACACATAAAATAACATTTTTCATGTTTAATCATTGTATGATTTAGTCTATAAAGTCACCAAAATAAATGACCAAACTTAGGGTGAGCAGGTTTTCCATATATTGGCAATCAATCATAATAAAGTGGGAATATCTCATCAACCATGCTAAATTTGGTAAAAATATTTTACAGGCATATAGATCAGACATAAATATACAACTTTTAAGCTTGGAACATCATAAAATTCTGATTCTATGGCCATCAAATTCTTGGAAAACAAAATTATAAGATTGATGAGGTTTCTTTGAATTCAGGGTCAGTCACAATCAATGAGCCATATTTTTTTCCACACAACAAATCAAGCAAAACTGCTAGAGAGGATATAACCCTAAAAATTTCATGTTTTGAACGTTGTCTAAATCAACACATAAATTCATCAAAATATATGAAAACAGAAAGACTGAAGAGATTTCGTTTAGTTGTGGACCACTCCTAATGAAGGAGCCATATCTCCTCACACACACAAAATTAAGCAAAAATGTTTTACATTTATTTATATGGGGAATAAAGCTACAACTTTCATATTTCACACTTTCCCTGATTCCTCTTTTAGGGTTATGAAATCATGGGTACAAAATGTGCTCTAACAACAAAACCAACACAATCAACTCTTGTTTCTTTTTAGCTTCAATCTCTATACATGACCTCTACCTCAAATTACTCCATAATTCTTCCTGATCATGCATGTTTAACATGTTATTAAGGAGGAATTTCATATGGGAAGAAGATAAAATCACTTACCTCTTTTGCCAAAACTAGAAAAGCTTAGGGTTTCCTCTAAGTTAGCTCACTCTTCTCCCTCTCCTTTTTCTTTTACTTCTTCTTCTTCTTCTTCCTCCATTCTTCCTTTTTGTTTTCTTCACTCTCTCACATTTTTGGCTCTCTAATATAATCCTAAAAGATGAAAAATTTAATTTGTATACTTACCCAAATAAGACAAAATCATGTTATCTCACTATGATTGGTTGGATGTTTAATATTTCTCTTTTAGTCCCTCTTCTTCACTCATTCATCACTGCCATCCATCTCCTAATCCCCATATGCTCCTTATACTTTTAAGTAAGCTATAAACACCATTATTTATGATGCTATATCATGCACATAACATATGATAATTTGCCATGCAACTATACAAACATTACATATATGTTCAAGTGTCCCAAATGCAATGGTACAAGTGTCATCGTCATGCTTATCCAATTCACATATCTAAATGATCATTTATCCATTGCATATGTTCATGTGGAATTGTAAATCATTTATGTAATGAATGTGTTCATGTAAAAATGTCAATGAATGTGGATATGGCTATTACATAGCCAACTTCCACTCCAAATCTTCTTTAAGATCTACCATGGTTAGAAAATAATAAAAAAATCCTTACAAAACATTTCCTTATGTGTTTACACTCAATAGATGGCACTCACACTTTTGTTTAACTCAATACAGACTTTACCCTCTTTTAGGCTCATCCCTCTTGCCTTTTACCTCACAAGTTTCTTTTCTTTAAGTTCTTTAAGGACTAAAAATCTTAATCAAATCACAAACAAGAAAAAAAAACTTAAAAAGGCTTAGAAAATAAAGGAATTCAAAATAACACAAACTATTGCAAAGAAAAATAGGTTTAACTAATTTAAAGTCGTAATCATAATTTAAGGAAAAAGAATACATTTGAAGTTGCAAAAGATTTTTTTGAACTTGAAAAATAAGGAAAATTGATGTCTAGGCTGAATGCTAGTAATGGAAGGTCTTTAAATCGACTCATTTGGTGCAAACAAGTTTAAGGCAATTCTTTAGCTTTTATTATTTTCTTTCTTTTTTCTTTTTTACACCTATATATATATTTTTTAAATTAGATGTCTTCTTTTTTAAAATTAAAGCTAAAATAGAATTGAAAGTAAACAAGACACAAAGAGCAACTCAATTGCAAACAATACTTTAAAAGCCAAATTGGACGATTTGGGTACTAATCATAATTTGCACCTTTTCTTTCAAATTGGACAATTTGGTTCAACCTTGCAAGCACAAAAAACACAATTGAATGGTTAAAACACAAGAATAAATGATTTGGATGGCAAAAAGCACAAGAAACCTAAATAAAATGTGAAGAATAAGTTAAATGGCCAAAGTTCCTAAGCTTAGGAAATTTTGCAAAGTTCCTAAATTTTAGAAATTTTCTTGACGCAAGTGGTTTTAACATGAAATTAAGGGTACAAGAATGATTAATCAACAAAGAAAAAGGAATAAGAATGGAAAGAAATAAAGAAATCCAAATTAGACAAGGAAAATAAGATATTTTTGCAAAGTTCCTTAATTTAAGGAAATTTTGCAAAGCATGCAATTATTGATTAATGATAAAAGTATGATTTATGATGATGAAACAAACTAATTTGATGATTAAAAAGTAATAAAATAGATTGGAACACAAAAATTGAAGAAGGAATCAAATTGATCACAAAACACATGCAATTTGCAATTTCCTGAATTTTAGGAATTTTGATAAAATAAGCGATTCTAAATTGAATTTGATGATGAAAGAATGATTTTGATGAAAAAATAAACTATTTAATGGTGGAAAAGCAAATAACATTGACTGGAATCACAAAGAATAAAAGAACCTAAATTGAGCTTAATGAAGAAGTAGTATGGGATTTTGAATGCAAGAACAAGATGAACACGAAGAACAATGAATTTAATGGATACCTACTTGATTTTAAAGTTTTGACTCTAATAACAAATTATATGAATGAGGTTGGCTTAGATCCTTTTCTATATACTTGAACACGTCCTAAATCTTTCAAGAATCATGTAATAGAGTTTGATATTCAAATCCCAATTAGATCTTAATGTTGTGTTCTTTCAAACTCTAAATTAACTAAACCAATTTAAGATTAGAATTAATAAGTTATGAAATAATTAAAACCTTCTCTTAATAATCTCACCAATTCTTTTCAAGAAGTCAATAAGAGATATTAATTTCACAAGCAATTATGCCAAGAAAAATAATAATTCATTAAAATTAATGCTTTGGTTGAATGTGAGGCTTTAAATAACCTTTACAATGCTTAAGGAAAACCCTAAAAGTTTATGGAGAATTCAACCATAATTAGGGTTGGCTGCCTAGTGCTAATCCTAATGTAATAAGGAAAAGATAAATAATAATCCTAAATCAATAAGGAAAAGATAAATAATGAGTTATTATTGGGCAAGAGAATTCAACCAAGGTAGTTCCCTAAGGTAAAAGGCTTAATTTACATTGCTTATTAGAAAGAAATTCTAACAAAAAGATCATAAGATATATTGGCTAAGGTATTCCGTCAATGAAGAAAAATCCTAAAGAAAAAAGGAAGACAATGCTGACCAAATAAATATTTGGAAAATCTTTGACTTGTGGGCTTTATCTGTTTATTAAAACATATCTTAGCCTTTATTCTTTGTCTTGGTCAAATGATATTACGCATTGGAGATCTTCAATTGTTAGGCTCCATTGAATTAAGTTTAAGTGGACTCCTTTAGTTGTATCCTTTAAATTGTGCAAATTGCAAGCATCATCAAATTAGGCCTCATGCATCCTCTTGCCTTCTTAGCCCATTCCAAGCTTTAATTCCTTTTGCATGAAAGCTTTAATTGCCTTTTTAAAATTCTTAAGTTGTACCATTTTCATTCGGCCTTGAAGTTAGAGTGGATCCCTAGGCTTGTCATCCATGGTTGCATCAGTTATTGCCATTATGAATAAAAAAGGAGATTTTTAAGGTGAATAGATAATGTCTCAAGCCTTACGATGGGATGGAGCCAAAGAACCATGAAGAAGTCTTTTGCTTCACCATCACACTCGACTAAAGATGGAGAAGGGTAACTATAAGACCTTAAAATAACGCTTTTAGGAGGTAGCTTAAGTTTTTAAGTTTCTTGCAATTTATTGAGTGTTTATTTACTTAATTAGTTTTAGTTAAATTTATGAATAAAGTTCTTCATATTTTTGATAGGTTGTTATGTAGAGGATGGAAGAAAAAGGAGGACATTCAAAGCAAGCAAATTGAAGAAAATTGTCAAATGAGTGGTAATAATTTCATTTGATAGCAATGTGCATTATATATTACTTACTCGAAAGTTTTGCATTTAAACATGTTCTGAATGTTTGCTAAAATGATTCTCATTTTAATTTCATGTCAAAATAGTAATAAAGATGAATATATAAGCCCCCTTTTTAGGATAAGTGTGTAGAAGCTTCTAGATCTTTTAAAATTCCATATTTCATAATGATTAGGAAGGAAACATCACTTATAAATAAAAAGGAAAATAACTACTACTGTATTCTTCATCTCTTATAGCATTTGAATTATTCAAATGGATATCTTCTAAGTCAAAGTGAAAGAAGAAAAACCATTACCCTTTCCACCACCTAAATTGAAGTTGCCCAAACATTAAAACTCATTCTCGACATAAGAAAACTCTCACATCCAAAGAGACTACTACCTTTTCACTTACCATAGGGAATTTCCTAATGAGGGATAGTATGTCTATTCTCTTAAGGATATTATAACAATGGAGAAGAAGAACAAGGATGAGGCATTTTCATTATATTGAAGGACTCTACTTCTAATGAGGAGGAGGAAAAGGGAATAAACCCAATGGAGATTTACACTTCACCAAAAAAGGGGGAGAGGAAGGCCACACAAGGCTAAAATGGATAAAGGAAAACCAAGGAGAATTAGGTAAGAAATGGAGAAATGTTAGTTTTTAAGTTCTAGAACTTAGCACTTTTAGTTTTTTTATAATGTTTGTTTTTAATTTTTAGAGTTTGTCGACGTTTGATTAAGATTTAGTTGATGCTAATTTTAGTTTTTAATGTGTGTTTCGTGTTAATTGATGTTGATTTCATGTTTAGAGTTTTGTTTTAAAATGAATTATGCAATAAAAAAGTCTTAATTTGATGAATTTAATTATTAGTTGTGTATGGAAAGTGTTTGATGATATTATGCAAAAAGAGGGGGGGGGGATCAATTATACAAAAACTTATAGGCATTAGATATGCCTACTATTGCACCTACAATTAGAATCATAGACTGTGACTGGCCCAAGCTAGTAAAACCCAACCAAGTCATAGTTTGGACTTGAGTCATGGCTTATAATTCCATCATGCTTTGGATGGAGTGTGGCATTATTGCACTAATGACACGTGTCACGAGATATGACACCCTAAAAAAAAGGTGATTTGGGAAGAGTATTTAGGGGGATTTTTGAGCAAATTTGAAATTCAAATCTTTCCTACCCAAAACATAGTCTTTTTCCTTTATAAATAGGCTTTGTTTCTTCATATTTTCACTCACAACTTCATTCAAACACTCTTCTAAAGTTTGAGAGCAAGTAGAAGTTTTAAGAGCATTAACTTTCCTTCCATCTTTTAACTATCTTTTAGCTATTCTTTTGCTTATTTACTCTTCCACAACCTCCAACACCACACTATCATACCTTTCATCATTTTATGATGTCTTTAAGAATGTCTTTATTAAGGCAAAGAGGGAAGCAACAACAAAAAGGTCCAAGAGACATCTCATCAAAGTATGGTTCTCCCTTTCCCATTTATAATGATGAAAAAGTGAGAAATTTCTTTCTCTAGATGTAAGAACACATGATGCATGTAGATTTTTGCATGAACTAACTTTGGTACAACTAAAAGTCATAGATAGGATGAAAAATCTTCTAGGTATGTTAGGTTGGGTTAAATTTGCATTCATACAAATCCCATCTTATAAAAGACTCAATCTTGAGTTCTTTTCAATAATCCATTTTGAGAATAAGCATGCGACATCCATTGTCTTTAGACTTTTTGGTAACCAATATACCATTGATTAAACCACCATAAGAGATGCATTTGGCTTCTATAAAGGAGGCATGAGCGATCACCTCAAAAACTTTAGTGTTAGAGCATTCTAAGAAAGAATTTCGAGTCAAGATGGAAAAGGTTTCATCAATCCTTAAGTGGAGCCATAAAAGATAGGTGCTTAACGATCCTTCTTAAGTTTATGGCTTGTGTTATCTTCGGAAAATGAGAAGCATCTAAAGTCTCTAACTAAAAAAATTTTCTTATATGGTGTGCTCATAATAAGTTAAAAGTCTCGACTACTCATCACATTTTTCAATAATTGTGGGGTTAGCAAAAAATCTTAGGCAAGTGGTAGGACTGGGGCAATATAATTATAGGTTTATCTATATTTTTATATGGTTTTGACCCAAATAAAATGGATGAAGAAGCTTTACCCACTATATAACCTTTCATTCTCACTATAATAAGGAGAATGAGGATTGTGACATGCAAATTTAGAGGACCAAGGTTTACAAAACCAAAGAGCTAAGAAGTCGAAGTCTAAAAAACGAGTGAAGAAGGAGAAGAGGATGACATTTCCATAGTTCAAAATCTCAACACTCTTCCATAAGAGGGAGGACATAGTGCATCTCAATAGGGGCTATGGAACTTAGTTCTTCAAAGGCTAAACATTATAGATGCTAGATTGGCAATGGTGGAAAAAATGCAAAAGTATCCATACTGCAAGATAATGTAATACTTTGCGAGAGCTAACATTGATTTTTCTTCTCCACCGAATACACCATCATGTACTATGTCTTAGAGTTGTCTTTTGTTTTTTATCATTATTGATGTCATGTTACTTTATGATGTCCTAGACATGTTTTTTTATATTTATTTTTGATATTGAATGTTGTAAGGTGTATGTGCACAATTATTATGTGTTTATGTTTGCATGACACCAATGAACTATGTAAGGGAGTGTAAGTTTAATGGGATTTTCTTTTGCATATTCTTATTTTAGATAGTTTTGTTTTATTTTTATTTTATCTTGGCTTGGCTATTTGATCTTTCTTATTTTCTAAGCATTGATGAGAATGTAGACTAAAAGAATAAAGAGGATTTGAATACAATCAACCTTCCACCATGATGAGATGGGAGGATTTTGTTTTATACAATATCTTTTATCTTTTGTGTTTTAGAATGAATGTCATTGAGGACAATGCCAAATATGTGTGGAAGGAAGGATTGTAATCTTATGCTTGGACCTATATGATGCTTACGCCTATGTACAAGGCAAAAATGGTCAAAATTTTTTATGATTTTGTAAAAGATACATAACTTAGTTAGGTTTTATTTGGTAATCAATATGGGTTATTATAAAAAGAGATGTCATTCTTATGATGAATGTGAGATAAATAAATTTTGAGTTAATGTTAAATTGAAGAGCATAACTTATGAGTTTAGGATAGTTAAAATAGAATGAGATTATAGTTTGCATGTATATGGAAACAAGCAATCTAGTTAACTATATAATAATTGTATAAGCTTAAATGAAAAAGAATTCTATTATGCTTTGCTAATTAACAATAATGAAGTAATATGATTTGGGAATCATCAAAATAAGTTTAAAAATAGAGAGAAATAATTAATCCACTATTTTTGGGATGCTTAGTAACCTAGAATCTTCATCACCAATGTTAATTTTTATGTAAAAGGTTAACTAAAAGCATGATTATGCAAAACATTTCAAATAAAGTTATATGTTGAGTAACCAGGGGCATTCATCATTAATGTTTGTATTTATGTAAATAGGCATATTAGCTCTTCAAAAAGGTAAAAAAAAAAAAAGATAAGAAAAAAAGAAAAAATGTTAGAAAGAAAGATTAGTTCTAATGATCTCGCACACTTAAAGTTACTATTCTCATTATTAATTCATAGAGGCAATAGTGGTTTAAAATATGTTATCATGATTATGCCTATTGATGGTTTGGTTAGAGGATTGTTAAGATATATGTGAAATTTGATTATGTTATTTCTAATTTTCTATTAATGAGTGAGTTTCCTTTTTAAGGTAGTAGACTAACCTAGTTTATTTACTTAATTGAGTTATTGTTTGGTGTATCTTTTGTAGTACTTAAGTGATTACTATTGTAAACATGATGAGAATGTGTATGTTTTGTGAAGATTATGAAAATTTTGGCTATTTATTCTTTATTACTTGAGGACAAGTAACAGTTTAAGTGTGGAGGAATTTGTTAGACTTATAAATATTTGATGAGAATTAGGCCTAATTAATCTATGTTTAAATTATGTTATTTTAGATGATTTGGTGTTATTTCCCATATTTAAATGTTTTATAGGTATTTAGCAAGTTTGGAGTCAATTAGGATTGAAATAGGTAAATTTGATAATGTATGGGACCAAGCTGAATATTTAGACATGTGATGGAGAAGTGGATGCTCTCACGCCTGCGACTAAAGTCTTGGGCTACAACCTGGGCATCCTAAATCCTACTTTCTATCATATATTTTAGCTCTTTTGAAGGAGTATTTAAAGTAAATACTTGGGGTTTTGAAGAGTCTTTTTGGAGAGCAAAAAGAGGAATTTTGAGAGAAGAAAATAAAGAGAAACACCTTCAATATTAGATCAAGTGATAATTGGATCAAGGAAGAGGAAGTGCAGAAGATCTGTAACGATTGTATTCATATTTGCTCTGATACCACTAAATGTAACAACCTTGTTCATTTGGTAGAACTCATATGGATCTGATACCAATAAATGTAACGACCGTATTCATATTTACAAATCATGTTGCTATGATACCAGTTTTTTTTCTACCACAATCTGTAATGCTACAATCGGTACCTATCAGAGCACTCAACATTCGGGATTTTTCCGTCAGCCCCACGATGTAATACATACTGGGATTTGCACGTCTGCCCCGTATATGCTTGAGCCCTCTCTGATACCAAAACTGTAACATCTAAATTCATTTGTCAAACCAATAATTATGACATCCATTGTTCTCATTTGTAAATCAACTTTGATACCACAAATTGTAATGTCACAATGTGGCTATAGTTGATACCTATCAGAGCACTCAACATCTGGGATTTGCCTTTCGGCCCCGCGATGTCATACACACCAAGATTTACATGTCTGCCCTGCGTGTGCTTGAATTCTCTGATACCACCAATTATAACTATCGTCTTCAGTAGCAAGTCATGGCATTTAATGTTCAGAAATGCATACACATTAAGGTTTATTCATCATACATATATAATCCCATATGTATTTAATATACACATGTGTTAACTAATGTCAGAACCAGTGACCATAACTAGTTCCTATCAAATGTATGTACATAACGTAAGGAGAGAGAGTTGGAATTCAGCCGACGACCTGTGTTCCATGTGTCTCTATGCAAAACTTTATATACCAAAGTGTCCAAAGTCTATGCTTCAGTATCTGAAAAATAATTGCGATTTGGTGACTCGCGACTTAGTGAACAAAAACAATAATCAAATCTTCAAGGCATAATCCATAATCAAATATCATCAAGATACATTGCAAGTATAACAATTGATTATGCAAGTGCAAATGCAATAGCTTTGTTTTTGTCATGACCGAGGAAGGCAAACATTGCTCCTGGGATATTCATGTGATTCATGTAACATATGATTTGGGAGCTATTAGTCCATCTTCCTATAATTTGCAAGTGTTTGGCAAGTCGGTCACAACGCCCCTTTTAGTTCTATATGTAAGTGCTTATTCACAAATGATATGCCAAGTAATCGTTAAAAGCATTTAATTCTCACTTGGCTTGTAATCCCATGTAACATGTAACAATTCAATCATATATATATATGTAATAGAACATAATCATATTATTCCCATGTAACATGTAACAATTCAATCATTCTCACTTGACTTATATTTTCATGTAACATGTAACAATTCAATCATATCATACAATTATCACATACACTCATTGAATCCAATTATGGTTTTTACTCACACACATTGAATCCAATTATTGTTTCTACTCACACACATTCAATCCAATTATTATTTCTACTCACCTTTTGATGTGACCAACCTTTATGGTAGGGCTTTTTCAAAGTATTGAGATCCTAAAATTTGATACATACATGGTTATAAGTATATCAAAATGATTATGAATGCTTGGTATGCAATTATGGTATGATCCATGCAAGTGAATCTAGTGTTTATACATATTTTCCTTATATGGCAGCCTAAAATTGCTATACTGTCACAATAATAACTCTCGATATACTTATCCAAATGGCTTGATTCTTTTTTTAAAAAAAACTAGACATATAATGGGACAACATACTCAAATTTCAGGCTAATATCAAATACACATAAAATGTGGTGAATTTTTAAATGTTGCCCTATTGCAGCGTCCTCTCAATCTAGGTAGGTCTTACATTCTTAAGCATATCTCAAATTGTAGTAGTCCAATTGCAATAATAATCTACCATCAGTTACAAAACATATAAAGGAATATTTGTCATGTTTTACTCATTATCCAGTTCAGTCTATAAGGTCACCAAAACAAAGGACCAATCTCAGGATGAGCAAGTTTGTAACATGTTGACAACCAGTCATGATGAAGGGACAACATCTCAGCAACCATGCTGAATTCGGTAGACCTATTTCACAGGTATGTACATCATACATAAATGTACAACTTTCAAGTTTGGACCATCATCAAATTCTTAGTCTATGGTCATCAAATTCTTGGAAAACCGAATTAAAAGAAAGGTGGTGTGTCATCCGGGTACAGAGTCAGTCCCAATCAATGAGCCATATCTCTTTCCACACAACAAATTAATAAAAAATGATTAACATGTATTTAGAGGGAATATAACCCTACAAGTTTCATGTTTTACACTGTCAAAATCAGAACATAAGGCCATCAAAATATAACAAAATAGAAGACTGAGATCATCTCGGTTCGGATTTGACCTAGTCCTGATGAAGGAGCCATATCTCCTCACACACATAGAATCAAGTAAAACTGTTTCATATGCATTTATATGAGACATAAGGCTACAACTTTCATGTTTGCACTTTCCCCAATTCCTCTTCTAGAGTTATGAAATCGTGGGTGCAAAATTCTGCTCTAACAGTAAAATCAACAAAATCAGCTCTTGTTCTCTTGGTTTATAACTTCCATCCAAGAGCTCTCCCTCAATTACTCCATAATTCTCACTAACCATGCATGATTAACATGTCATGAGAGGTTAATTTCAGTTAAGAAGAAGATAAATTCCTTACCTATTGTCCTGGAATTGGAAAACCTTAGGCAGCCCACACTTCTTCCTCTTCTTCTTCTTCTTCTTCTTCTTCTTCTTCCTTTCTTTCTTCTTCCTTTGCTCTCTCTTTGTTTCTGGTATAACCCACATTTTTCCTCAAAATTTGACTCTAATGGTCTGTATTCTTATCTTAAATAAGTCAAAAGATTGGGGCTGGTTTCCTATTGGTTGAAAGTTAAACGTTTTGCTTTTAGTCCATTTTCTTCACTCATTAAGCATTTCCATCCATCTCTTAATTCCTAGATGGTCCTTATACTTTTAATTAAGCTCTAAAACACCATTATTTGTGATGCTATAATAAGCACACAACATGAAATAATTTGTCATATAACTGTGCAAACACTACATATATGTTCAAGTATCCCAAATGCAACGGTGCCATTGTCATTGTCGTGTTTTTACAATTCACATGTCTAAATGATTATTTATCATGTGCATATGTTCATGTGAGATTTCATATCATTTGTGCAATGAATATATTCATGTGATAATGCCATTGAATAGGGATAGAGATGTTACATTTCTTCCCCTCTTACAAAGAATTTCATCCTCGAAATTCAGTACCTATAAACAAATGTGGATATTGTCATTTCATGTTCTCTTTGGTTTCCCATGTAGCCTCTTCTTGCAAGTAGTTTCTCCATAACACCTTAACTAAAGGGATTTCTCGATTTCGTAATTGTTTTCTCTTATAACCGATGATTTCCACTAGTTCTTCCATGTAACTTACATTATTTATAATTGTTATCGCTGGGTCCCTAAGTATATGTGTAAGATCAGACTGATACTTCCTTAGCATACTCACATGGAATACATTAAGAATCTGAGCCATCTCTGGTGGTAGTGCTAGCCTATAAGCCAATGGATCAAGTCTTTCTAAGATCTCATATGGTCCTATGTACTGAGAACTCAATTATACACATTCCTTCTTCATCCTAATAGGTTGGACTTTGACATTTTCTTTCATATAGTGCTTCATATGGTGCCATCTGTATACTGCTATGATAATGGTTATTATAACCAAATTCAATTAAGGCAATATATTCATTCCATGCACTTTTAAACTCTATCACATAAACTCGAAGCATGTCTTTAAGTGTCTGAATTTCTCTTTCTTTAAAGTCCTCGATAACTAATATATAAAGTCCATGGTCATTCTTTCCCATTTCCATACTGGAATCATCAATGGTTTCAATTTTCCAACTGGTGTTTGATGTTCCATTTTGATTTGCTGACAAGTCAAACATGTTGAAATATAGGCTGTCACATCTTTGTTCATTTTAGGCCACCAAAATGAGATAACATGGTATTATACATTTTTGTCATTCCTCAATGCATGGCATATGGAGCATTATGTGTTTCTTCAAAATTAGGCACATAAATACTATAACCCAATATCAAAGAATCATTTCGAATATCAAAATCACCATATCTCCCCTATTTTACCATTTCAATCATCCCATATAACTTTAGATCCTTGCCCTGTGCTTCTTTAATTCGATCATGTAACACTAGTCTCATTTGAAAAGTAGTAATCAATACCCCATTCTTTTGTAGGTTTAGTTCCATATTCATAGCTCGTAATTGAACTAAATAAGATAATAGAAATACCTGTAAATAGGCTACATCACTTTTTGATTTTCTGCTCAAAGCATCCACAACCATATTTACCTTCCCTGGGTGATACTCAATGGTACAATCATAATCCTTTAGCAGTTCTAACCACTGCCTCTGTCTTGTGTTTAATTCTTTTTGGCTCATCAAATACTTTAAGTTCTTGTGATCTTACCATGCTGCATTAAAACACATCCCAAACCTTGATGAGAGGCATCACTATATATTACAAATCCTCTATTACCTGTAGGAATGGTTAATACTGAAGTAGATGTCAATCTATCTTTTAATTCATATATGTCCTAAAAATACCACATGTAAAATAAGCCTCACAACCATTTTTAATCATGCGAAAAGCCTTGATAGCAAAAACTAGACATGCTGGTATAATTTGTCTTTCCCTTTGAAACACAACCCTTGTATGATTCAAAGATTCTAAAACAACTTCTTTAATAAAATAATTCACTATTGCATGATATTTAGACAACCAGTCCATTCCTAGTATCACATCAATTCATATAGTGGCAATAGTACTAAATCTTTCCACCCTGATTACAACAGCTTTCAGTTTGGTATAACTTTCAAAATCTGCAGCTGTGATCTTACTTTTGATCTCATATCTCAGTCCCTCTTCAAATTTTCAACATTTGTCTCATTCAGTGGTTACCATAAATGATCCTTAATAAGACAATTGATTGAATTTCACCTCATATTCAGCTATAGTCATTTACCCCTACTGTAGGTTCAAAAATTCTCTTCTCTTATCATCTTTATATATTTCTGGCATGTAATTGTTATTGAACTCACGAAGAAAGTCATCCCATGTAATCACTAGAGGTTGGTCATTACTCCCTGGAATGGTTTCTGACTAATCATATGCATCCTCCTAGATCACTAGTATCCAGCTTGACTGAGTTGATTACTTCAAATTATCGTTTTCTTAATGAGTTTTCGGCTAATTTCACACAAATTGAAGGATAAAAAAAAATCATTTCAAAGCTTTCAAGTTCCTTTCATGAGGAAAGAGTTGTCAGTCTTTTATTGAATAATGAAAAACTTGTTTTCAAAATTTTTGAATTTCCGATTCAGCAAAGATGTCACATTTGTAAAAGTCCAAAGAGGTGACTGTGAGACAATTTTCAGATGTAGTTTTGAAGAAAGGTTGCATGTTAAACAACCTTGCATTTCCTCAAGAAACTTTTCATGTTTCAGATCCAATTTTACCAGTTGCGCCTAATATAATTAATGAAAATAAAATAAACTCCGATTAATCATCAAGTCTTCAAGATATGTTAGTTGTCATAAGCTATCTATGGAGGAAACTAAGGCCAAGTTCAGAGAGAAAGTTGAACATTGGGAGGATGAGTTCAGATCTCTTAGGTTCTCATATATGGAGTTTTTTGTGGCGACCGAAGGTTTAAGTGAAATGCAACTACTTGGAAAAGGAGAATTTAGAAAGGTATATAAAGGTGTGTTGCCAAGGTCAAATGTCCATGTTACTGTGAAGAGAGTCTCTCACAATTCCAAACAAGGAACTAAATAATTTATTGAAGAGATTAAGACAATTGGTCTGCTGCAACAACCAAATTTGGTTCGGGTTCGTAGTGATTGTCGAGGCAAAGTTAAGCTTCTTTTGGTCTATGATTATATGCCTAATGCAAGTCTTGACAAATTCCTGTACAATAAGCCAGAGGTCATTCTTAATTGGAACCAAAGATTTAAGATCATCATAGATGTAGCTTCAACACTTGCATTCTGCACGAAGAATTCAAAATTGTTATTGTTCATAGAGATATTAAGGCCAGTAACGTGCTATTAGATGGTAAATTAAATGGAAAATTGAGCGACTTTGGGCTTGCAAGATGCATCAAACATGCATAGGAGGAAACTCGTATAGATGGCACCTTGGGCTACATTGCACCAGAGCTTGCTAAATCTGGCAAGGCAAACACTTGTGCATTTGGGTTATTTTGCTTGGAAGTTATGTGTTGTAAAAGGCCAATAATAGCGCCACGAGAATTTGTAAAAGAGATGATCATGGTAGATTGGGTATTTGAATGTTGGAAGGAAGGAAGGATCCTAAGCACTACATATCCTAAATTGAATAAAATTTTTAGCGTAAAGGAGGTTGAATTAGTATTGAAACTTGGACTACTTTGCTCACACGCTTTTGCAGAATTTCGGCAAAAAAATGTCACAAGTTCTCATGTACTCAAGAGGAAGTGCTTCTCTTCCAAAAAATTAGAGATATATATTCAGGCAAAAGAGTCCATAGAAAATTCTGATAGTCATGTCTTGTCTCACTCTTCTATACCATCTCTAACAATGTAAATTCTACAATGACGAATTTTATAACACCATCAATAACGTGACCTAATCCAATGGTGAATAAGAATTTTCATATAATCTAATGATATTTAATCATATCTAATCTATTGGTGAATAAAAATTTTTATCTAATTCAATGATGAATTATTAATAACTGCATTATAGTATAATAACGTAAATGACATTGAAGTCTTCGTCTCCCCAACAATCACTGAATCCCAGACATAATGTCCTAACAATCATTTTCCCTAACATAAGCTTCCGTGGGGCGTTGAATTTGCTCAGACAGGAAGGACATTATGTCTATTGTACATTGAAATGATTGCAGTTTTCATTAGTTAAATATTTTGAATTCTGACATCAAAAATTGAACTTCATTTGCTGTAGGGACTAAACTTTTAGTTCAGTTGCCAAATTAGTCTCGGAGAACGTGCATGTGGTTGCAAGCATGTGTTCATTTTTTGGCACGCCCATTCCTAGATTTACCTTTTTCTGAATCCTTTTTAGCTTGGACATTAGTAGTTATTTGCAATTTTTAGGGGAACATTACAGTAAAACCATGTGGCAGGGCCTTATACAAATTTTCTTTCAGTTCTACATATATGCTGAAAAGTAAAGCAGTATATAACTATCTATGATACAAGGATGATATCAACCTCTATTATTAACAAATATACATTAGAATGTAACATTAGAGTCGAACTATATGACAGACAAGGCCTTTAGAAGTTTTATTTTGGTTCATCTAAATCACCAATATCTAGTATAGTCGCTGAAAGGCAAATGCAGTACATAATTATCTATGTTAATTTGGTCCCGACTTTGGTCCAAACTTTCCATCTGACACCTGGAATGACTACAATACTGCTGCAAAGGCTCTCAATGTTGGAGAGAGACTTGTTTGATCGAAAATTAGCGACCTCCTGAAAGGAAGGATTCTGCTACAGAAGATGAATATTGGAATTGATCATGTACGGAAGACGGATAGGACATGGCAACATCGTCGAGACCTACATGGTGTGAAAATGTCAGGCTACTCCTCGAGATGCCCAGAGATGTCAATTCTGGTAGAGGAATTTCCCTCTCCAAGAACCGCATGACTTGGCGCATGGTTGGCCTAACTCTAGGCTCTGAATGAGAGCACAATAAACCAAGTTTTAACACCAACTCCACTTCTTCTGCTATATATTCTGTTCCTAAATTTCGATCTCTGGCCTCAACAATTTCACCTCTAACCCAATAAGAGAACACCCTATCAAGCAGGATTATATTCTCTTCTGTTTCCCTTTGATCTATTGGCCTTCTACCACAAGTAACCTCCAGCAAAAATGCACCAAAGGCAAACACATCAGTCTTTGTTGTTGCCCTTCCTGTTCTTGTATGTTCAGGTGCAAGATAACCAAGAGTGCCAACAATATGTGTCGTTTGAGGATGTGTTCCATGATCGTATAATCTTGCAAGCCCAAAATCTCCTAATCTTCCATTTAAATCACCATTAAGCAAGACATTGCTAGCCTTTACATCTCTATGAATCACTACTTGTTCCCATTCTTCATGCAGATACATCAGCCCAGAAGCTACCCCTTTGATGACCTTAAATCTTTGGCTCCAATTCAAGGTAACCTTGGGTTGGTCATAGAGGTACTTGTCTAGACTTCCATTAGGCATATAGTTATAAACCAACAGCAGTTCACCTTTACGCCGGCAATAGCCTAAGAGAGGGACTAAGTTCCGGTGACGAAGCCTGCCAATACTAACAATTTCTGCTACAAAAACTTTCATTCCCTGTCTTGATTCATGAGACACCTTTTTAACTGCAATCTCCACCTTGGAAGTTTGCAATATTCCTTTATATACTCTACCAAATCCACCACTACCCAATAGTTCCTTGTCCCTAAATCCTTTGGTGGCAGTGTACAAATCTTTGTACTTGAATCTGTGAGGCCCATAATCAATCTCCCAATCTTCAAGCACTTCAGCAAACTTCCTTTGCCTTCTTATCAAATAACCTAAAACTGAGATTGCTAACAAAACCAAACTTGTAGAAATTATGGGCAGCCCAATGGTTAAAAATTTGGATCTCTTCTTGGGTCCAATTCGTGGAAGCTTTGGGAGTTGAGAAAGGTCTAGTGCTGTAGCTTGGCCATACATCTTATAGCTCCAACCCAGTATATAATGAGATGTAAGCACAGTGCCTGTAGATGATGAGAAGCCAACGTACATGGTATCTTCCAAGATCTGTGACAGATCAATAGCGAAAGATAAAAGTGGATTACTGGGTTTAGCAATATTAGTTGGTGCTAAAGTGACATTAAGTTGCTTCTTTGCACCATCGTAGTCCACCCAAATTTGCATTGGTCGACCACTAGTAAGTGTCAAGTTTGTGAACTTACGGCCAGGATCAGCATAGTATCCAGCTACAGCTGATGATTTAGACCTTAATCCATTAATATCAATCCCAACATGATTATCATTGATGTCTCCGAATTCACTGCTGTAGATGGTGTCAAGCTCTACTGCAACAACATGGTTGGTGTCATTACCATTGTTGGTCTGATTAAACAAACCAAGGAACTGGCTTGGAAGCGATCCTGGAAGGCCTCTTGTTGGTGCAATTACAAAGGCAATTCCATGACCGCTAATAATTGGAATTTCATGTAAAATAGCGAAGACAAAGGTAGTAGAGAAGCTGAAAACAGATCCATTTGGGGAGTTCTTAAATGATACTGGATTTGGGTAAAAGGCATGACCCGTGTGTTGTGTGGTGTCATTGGTGAGCCTTAGAAGGCCAGTAGAAGTGATCTCAGTTATACCATCAAGACTTAGATTCGCGTTCCGGAAGCCATTGTAGGTGAAACTGAGATCTTGTGAATCTGCCAAGCTAACAAAGAGAGATGCCAGTATCGAAAGCTTGAATAACATGGCTTGTACTGTCTAATCTCTTTCCTTAATATTCTTATAAGGGTGATGATCTGATTTATTCTTCTGTCTCTACGTATGCAGACCAATACAAAAGATCAATAATTAAGTAACTAAGTCAAATATTGGGAGCAAAATTCTACAGTAGTTGCCCCATTATTGGATTCGTCAGCAGATTGAACAGACCAGTAATTGAAGTTTCCTGACTAACACGTTGTTTCTGAATCAACTTTTGATAGATCATAACTGATTCACTTGGGCCTTGGACTGATTTTGTTATAAGTTAATGGGCACTTAATCATACATCGGACGGCTTCTAAGTTATTGCTGTTGAATTTATTTTTTGAAATGAAAACTTTGAATACTCGCTGGCGTTTTTTCTAACGTGAGCAAGAATATGGAAACGATATTTTGTTAGACTAACAAATACGGTGGTGGATAGAAGGATAAGAAAGGAAAATTTTGGCGTGAAGAATTTTAATGGCCCATGTCACTGCTTTCAATATTTAAAAGTCAAGCTTTCCCATCATCTGTGATGGGCTGCTTCAACTGCAGAAATTATTCATTGAATTGAATTTGTTATATAGATAGCGAATCATTTGATAAGACTGATAAATATAATATATTTTGAGTATATATTTGTGAAAAATTATGAAATAGTATCAATAAAATAGAAAATTAAATAAATGATTCTTTATGATTTAATAATTTATTATCTTATATAATGAGTTCAGTTCATATTAAAGTTTTTTAATTAAATAACATTAATTCATTTTCTTTTCTGGGTGAAAAAAAACATGCATGATTCCTGATAGGGGTGAGCAAAACTCGCAGACCATACCAAAAAATTGATAAAATCGAGTCAGTTTGATTCGGTTTAATTAGTTATAATTTTAAAAAATTTTTGGTTTTCAATGCAGTTTTTAGATTAAAAAACCTAATTAACTTAAGTTGTTAATAACTCAAATCAATTTATATCGAGTTAAATTTAAAATACATATAATTTAATTAAATTAAACTGAATCGAACCAAATTTTTATAAGTTCGGTTTGATTTATAGACATATAAATTTCTATTTAATTGATTTAATTAATTTAATTTTTTAAAATTTTGATTTAATTCAATTTTAAATATATAAAATTTAATTTATTTAATTTTAATAAAAAACTGAACCAATAGTTTACTCACCCTTAATTCTGGTTAGAAAGTTTTCAATCCAGTGTCGATAAAAGAGAAGATATTAGTAATTTTATGATTTTGATTGAAGCAATATATATAGAAAAAAAAATGGCATAAAAGATGTCCCGAAGGACTTTGTTAGGAGAACGAGATTTTAAAAAACTTCTTTGAAATTTTAATTCTAAGTTGAAGTATTTTCTTCTTCTAGCTGCCCATTTTATTTTTTACCATTTATAGATATTTTTTAAAAAATATTATAATTATTTTAGTTATTTTCTTTCTTGATATATTAACTAAAATAACAATAAAATCAAATAATTATATACTCTTATTATATATATATAAAAAAAAAAAAGCATGTCCATATATACATAAACATATATATAGGAACAAATCTAATTTAATATATATATATATATATATATATATATATATATATCTATATATATATATATATATATATATATATATATATATGTCTGTTGGTATTTGTATATT
>CATIWR010010081.1:0-40343 GCA_949677035.1 Omphalea diandra
ATATATATATTTTTATGCTTAATAACATCCTCTTTAGTGTTTAATTGAATGAGTAGTTTTAAAAAAAAAATATAAGAATGTTTAATTATGTAAAAATTACATATACTTTTTTAAAATTTTTCTTAATCTATAGTCCACAAGCCTTTAACTAAACATAACTTGTGGTATGGGTTTTGAGTTCATTGCTTATTTTTATTTACGCGCATTCCAGTGGGGGATGTCATTTTATGTTTACTATCAGAGGAATGCCAATCTACACATTCGAGCCACAAAACAAAAATCGATATTTAGCGAACACGTTGAATGTAATAGCTAAAGAAGACACTAGAAGAGGCGCCAATTAATTATGTTTCCCGCGTTAGTACTTGGCTACTACATTCTGGGCAAAACGATGCGTTTTATTCATATGTCCTCTTCTATGCTGAAAGAGTGCTTCTTCCCGCTTCCACTTCTTTGACTGACAAAGCTCCCATTCTATCTTGTTCCTCTTCTGTTTAAGAAAAGGTAACCTATTATTTCCTCTTCCTCTTCAGTTTCAATTTCGATTCTCGATGATTCAGTGATGGAATCATGTCTGCATTGCTAATTGTTTAGGGTTTTCTTTTTTTTTTTTTTAAAAAAAAACTTATCGCAGGCATGTTCTTGGTAGTTGAATGATCTTACTTTCGAAAAATCTCGCCCTGAACCACAAATCTTTGGAAGTAGGTATTACCGTCATGTTGTGTTTTTATTCCTTTCTATTATGTCCAAAATTTCTTTTCTTTTTTTTTTTTAACGTGATTTCTGGATGTGGAAAGCTGCTCGTAACCAGTGATAATATCGACAAGCTGCTCTTCCCCCAAATACACCCGCGATCAGATCAGCCTTGCTTTCGGCGACGCTTACGGCAATCAGGTTTTCTTTTACCTTCCTTTGAGTTTTACTTTCACTCTTCAAAATCTGTTTTGATTTTTTCTTTTGGAAGACCTGTTGATAGTGGTAACTTTGTATTATTTCTTGGAGGACAAAGATTTGGCCATGAGTTTTTAGATTTGATTTTAATGGTCTATACATGTGGTCGCTGTGGAAATGATTTGTTATTTTGATTTTATGGGTTTGATTTTAACGGGAAAGAAATTACTTTTGCCGTTTGGGAAGAAAGGTAAGAGATTTTACATCTGAACTTGAAATTGTATTGGGTAGGTTTTCAATATTTATGATTCTGCAATTTAGGTGCTTGGGAAAATGTCCCTGAGAGTGTTCTAAACGTGATTATTTTTATCATGCCAAAGAATTTAAATTTGCAAGCTGTTTCACTTAAAAAAAAAAAAAAAAAAATTTACAGAAAACAAAAACTAGGAAATGAGAATCTGTTAGTTTAATGTCAACATCGTTAGATAAAAGTTGAAAACCCACCTCCTTGGCAACTGAACTTAATTTTCCTTCCTTCATTTGTTAAAGAAGGTGAGTCAGGATTTCATGTAAAGAGTTGCCCTGTAAATCCGAAGCTAGCTTCTCTAAAATGGCATTACAATTATGATAGATATCTTCTCTATTAATTTAATCTTCTGAGACATTGGGGATAGCTTTAACCTAGGATGTCCAGATTTGCTTCTATTTTCTTGAATAGCTTGGACATCAGATCTTTCAGACTCATCACCATCTTGTTGACATTTCTAATGTGAAATCTGATATTGCACTGCTAATTTTCTTAATGTATTAAGAGCTTCCTTACTCCTTTTTGTTTCCGATTTTTTCTAAGTGAGATAACTTGGATTACTTAAGAAAATATCACTTAAATTTGCAACTTAAAATTCATTATATTTAGCATATCCCAGCAAACTCAAATTAACAAATAACAATCTAAAATTTTCTTAAACAATTGAAGCTGTCCAACTCAAAATCTGAGATTCAGACATAATATAAGAAAAAAAATTGTTAACATGTGTTGATTTGTCATTGAGGAAAGAAAATTTGATGAGAAAGTTTTAATTATCATTTGTTTTTTTATATTAGTATGTGAGTTTGATGTACTATTAGGGTTAGGTTTTTTTTAAAATTAAAGAAAGATTGAAATAATAAAGAAAAAGAAGAAGAAAAGAAAGTCAACGTTTAAAAATTTTAAGCAAACTGTAAAGTGTTATATTTGGTATTGACAACAAAACTCCATGCAAAGTAATGGAAATTCCATTTTAGGTTTCAAAGTATTAGAACGTAATTGTAAATGAAATATTAGGATCCAATTAAAGAAAACCGTCAAGTTTTAGGACTGAATAAATCAGAAATAATTTACAGTCAATGTTAACATATATTGTGGTTAGGCCGATCGAGCTAGTTATAATGGTTTAATATTCTGCAGTTTTGGCATCATTTGGCCTTATGTGATACATTGTTTACAGTGTTAATTGATTAAATATTAACAGAAATAAAACCAAATCAACACACAATGTTCTTGCTGTGATTCGGGACAGCAACAAGAATTCTGATATTTATAATTCATTAATTTTTGAGAAATGATGAGTTGCATACTGACTTAGTCAAGCATATTGTGCCAAGTCCAATGCTGAAATTAACTGAGCTGTGTGGCAAGGACTAATCTCAGGGCAAATACTTAGCTTAGCTGGCAAGAACTAATCTCAGTTGATTAGTAATGCTGTTATTGTTGTATTCATATGTTAATGACAGATTAATTACAAACTTGTTAGGTGGTCAACTAAAGAAGTAAGGTAGTTAACTTCGGCTATTAGCATGTAAAGGCTGTACATCTAAGCTCAGCTCAATAAGAAACCAATCTGCAATTTTCCAAACTCTCTCTTTGTAAAACAAGTATAAATCAAAGTAGGAAAAAGGAAAATATATGTAAAAATTGTTGACATTGTATTATGCTCTATTTTTTTTTTATAATTTTTATCATCATGAATTTTAACTTTAGAATGAAGTTATTAATTTGACAGCGAGCCACTTTCTGCGGTTGACGTCATTACAACAGTAGGATAAAATGATGACCAACACTCCCAGGAAAAAAAATTGCATAGCCAGAGGCTAATCTGAAGCATATGCTAGACATATAAGTAGAGATACATTAATTAATAAACAATCTTTTTGAGGGAATTCTTTGGTCCATAATTTTAAAATTGAACTGATGAACGAACAGATTAATATATTCAATCAGTTTGGTTAGATCAAATATAAGAAAAACATTTTTCTGGTGATATTTGATAATTAGAAATGACGTATATCAGTGTTCACAGCTAGACTCTAAAACTTTCCATGAAAAAACCCTTAAAAATGCTCGTGCTTTACTGTTAGGCACTAGTCAACAAAGTAAAAATGCAAAACATTTGGAAACTAGATATTAAACAAAAACTCTTAAAACCTTAGCATAAACCTTACCTTCTTACCCTAGTCATTGATTAATTAACAAGCAAATAATACCCTCTTTTTTCTTTTTTTAACAACCACAAATGTTGCTGCTTCCATTAGCTGATCCAGGCATTAGCTATCTTAACTGATAATACTTTAACTATTAATTCATTCATCAGTAGAACAGTTTTAAGATCATCCCCCTCGTTTACAGCTAGGACATCCATTAAAGTAAAGCACTGTCAACCATGAACCAGAATTCCCAATAACAAGGGATGAAAGCAATGATCTGTCCGAAACCACACCAAATCTGTACCTTTCAGAAGGCAGAAACAATTCTCTTCCAATGTTCATGAACCCTGAGAAGAAAGAATCAAATTGCTAAAACTCTTCAAAGGTACAAGAGGGTTGTCTAACACTAGGCTTTATATTCTTAGTGTCTTGTAGAGAAGCACTGCCGTTTCCAGAGCTAAATTCCTCAACAAGCCAAGGAATTCCACTGATCCCATCTTGGATGTCACAATTTAAACTTGCACTTTCTATCCCTTCTTGTAATTGAAACATAAACAAACACAAAATTTGAGCAACCATTTTAATTTCCAATGGCAACCATTTTAACTTCCAATGGCAACCATTTTTGAGCAACATTTTAACTTAATCTGATTTTAACTAACAATGTTGACATTTATCATGCTCATGACATATAAAGGTGGAGCACTAGATTTTAAGATTTTGCTCATTCAAGCATGCTTTAAACAAAAAAGATTCAATAGTTTAGTTACCCTTAGAAACCTAATTAGTGCCCTCTTCACTCGGATTATGAGAAGTTACTGAATTGTTTAGTTGGACATTTTGGAAAGTGTTGTCTTAATGTAAACCTAATGAATCTAAATGTTTATTCATATATATGCAGAAATTCTATAGTATCTCTATTCTCTGGATGCATATTGGATTATGTGCTAATTCATGTGCTTACCTTCAATGGTTTTTCATATGGATTACCACCTATTCCATATCATGCATTTAGAGAATTGAGGGGAGATGCCATCAACATTTCTATAGATATATGTATAAAAGTATTTGTTCATGGTTATGTAGAGACTCATTTCCGAATGGGATAGGTTCTTACATTTCAATTAATCAAAGGAGATATAAGGAGTTATGGTTAAAATTAAGTACTTATGGCTAAATTTAAGCACTTTTTTTGTATGAAATGACACTTAAATAATATTTGGCATGAAATTCTAGTTTCCTATATGAACGAATGTATTCTCTATTATCTAACATCATAAATATTACAAGTGATTCCCCAATGTTGTCAACAATCATCACCACTCTGCATCTAAAATGACATCAGATTAGAACTAGATATTTATTACATGCTTGATATTGATTTGATTTTGCTTGAAGATCTATGACATTAATTTGTTTATATTTCTTTTTGTAATTATAGAAATATTTTTTATGCTATTTCTTTTGCATTTTAATTCACGCATACTTGAGAAATTTTTTGTCTTTAGATGAATAGGGAAAATAATGGAGATAATTGCTTAAAAGAAAATATAGAGAATGCTCATGATGGCATATTAATAGATACTGCTGCTTCTGGTGCCATACAAGACTTTAATATATGGAAAAATGTCATGTGTAATTGACAACGTCATAGAATTCAGGCTGTTGTCCAATTACTTTGTTATATTATGCATCTTGTACATTTATTGGACATACAAGCTCTAGTTGCAATTGTGGCATTGTTTAGTTATAATTTTCTATTAATTTTTGTAAATAAAATTTTTCATTAAATGACTTCTGGAAATGAGACATTTTAAATCAAATAACGCCCACATTATATTTAAACTTATTTCCTTTAATAAATCTAATTTGTTAGATAAAAGTATTTATCAAAAGACATAAAGAAGAATATTGTAATTTAATGCATACTTATTTGGAAATTGATATGTAAATCAAATATAATTTGGTATTTCTCTTTAATAAATGTACAAATTAAACACTACAAATATAACTTACATTATGAATAGCATTTTTAAAAATGTTAATTACATGAAAGCTACTTAAAAATCAACATATTCCAACCAAATAAGAACTTAGAAGAAATAAATACAATCAAGAAATGTAATTTTTGAATTCCTTTTATTTTCATTTCCATTTCAAATACAAAAATATACATATTGTGCTAACATTCGACGAAAATAAATAAATGAATAAAATTTCATTATTGATAGAAATTCATTTAATTTTGAATTGTTAGATGCATACACTTCATCAAAAATACAATGCTCACACAAAATATTTGAAAATACTAAAAATTCTTATGTGTATTCGGATGTATATAAATATTCAATAGAATTAAAATACATTAATCTAATATGCGAGTAAGATAGGAAATTATAATGAATAATTAGGTCAAAATCACCCACTTTTATCATATAGAAGATTGATGACTGGTAGATGATTAGAAGATATATAAATATCAGGCGTAGATAATAAATTTGCAAATATGATATATTACATAGAGATAAATATATCCAAAATTGCTTTCTCTTAAAATTTCATTTTCATGTAACGCACAACAAAGTCTACAAAATTCTAAACTTTCACATGTAAATAGTTTTTTTTTTTTTTTTTCATTTTATTAAAAAAGGAAGTTATTTCTGGATCCGTGATTCTAAGCCTCTAACGGTCCAAGTCAAACCAAACTTTTAATGGTCTATGATTTGCATCTGTTTACACAAACCATCCTCAAATTTAAATTCAACAAATTTTGTTACACAAACCATCTGGTTAGTGAGGTCAGGGGTGCTACTATTTCATTAATTCTTGTTTTATAGTAGCCATTTCAAATTTTGTTTGCTTTGTCGTCGATAATTTTCTATATTAAGTTTTCTTGTAAAAGGTATGTTAGTTGCAGTAATTTGTCAATGTTTTTCAATGGCAGTCTTGGTACATTGAGTGAAATTGCAAAGCTGAAAAAGAGAGCATCAAGGATGGGAAATTACTATGACATTGATGATATTCTTGTGGAGGAAGAGGTAAACATTCATATTCTTGATCTATTTGGAACTCTTACATATTATTTGATATAAATTTATGTGGAATTCATTTGATTTGGGAATAAATTTCAGTGAAAAAATTCATTTGCAAATGAATTATCATGCTTGGTTTAAATGTGGAATTCATTTCAAATTTATAGGCTTATTAGCTTGTACTTTAATTTTGCAGCTGTAATACTTTGTCTTGAATCCCTTGTTAGTTTAAAATTAATTTGCAAATTCTATCAATTTGGCTCCAACATAACTAATTCTAGTTAAAAGTTTAGAATTCTAAATGTATTCTTTGACATACTAAACATGGAAAATGCATATTTGTTAATGAATTCTGCAAAATTTTATGGAATTCATTTAAACCAAACTCACTCCAGTGTTTCAATGTGAAATCTACTTGCTGTTGTTTTTTCATGCTTCCTCCTCACAGTTTGTTCCAGTTGTGTTCCACAAGGCAGTAAATGGAGTGAAAATTGATGAAAGCACTGAAAGAGGATATGTAAGTTCTAAGGGAATTTGTGTGCAGTGTGAACGGATTATGAAATTATTTTTTCTGATATGTTGTTTTGTTTTTAATTTTGTGGATCTTAGGTTGAGCAAGGTTCAAAGATAGAGTTGCCTTTCTGGCTTGCTCGTGAGTTACACTTGAGGGAAGCTGTATCAATTAGTGTTCCTGCCTGTTTCAATCAGAAGTAATGGTTTTACCATCCCTGAATGATGTTTTTGTGTTTTGCATTTATATGAGTGCAAGTGGGTGCATATTTACATTCTTTTGTTTTGTGCATTATCAATTTAAATTGATTTGGATACCTTATAGTGAAAAAGGCAGGCCTGCTTATGTTTTGTGATTAACTATAAATGTGTTAAGTACTTGTTAGGAGCCTCATTATGTCAAGGAACTCTCATTAATTTCTGTATGGAGGGCTTTTTTAAATCATATAATGGCAAACTTCCTGCAGAACATCTTAAATTTGTAGCATGGCTTACTAATTGTCATTCAGTATCTGTTTCTGGATAGATCTTTTCATGTCTTAATTTAGTGCTTTTTTTTTTTATGACCAGAACAAGGCTCGAAATCCAGGCTGATGCGGCATTTGTGGATCTAAGATCTCGCAGTCCATACTTCTATGAATTTGGATGCAAGCTAGCACCACTGTCAGTCTCTTCCCCATACCCCTCTATTTTTGCATGCACATTATAATTCTTATAATGTATTCTCTGAAAGCCTTCTGTTGGAGGCTGTGCCTTTATCACCATTATCATTGTTTTTGTTGTCGTCATTGTTATTATTTTCTTATTTTCAAACCCTGAATTATCACAGGTCCAGAAACATAGATAACAAAGATTAGAAGATGTTCTATGCATTAACATGAGGACACTTGCTTTGTTGCCAACTTGAAGCATTAACGAATTTCTTAATAACTTTAGGATATCTTGTATGCAATAACATGAGAACATGAGAGCACCATTATATCACCAACCAGAACCGTTGAGCAACTGTATCTTATGGTCCTAGTAACAGTGAATGTCTGCAACTATTCTTTTTCATTTTGGCACTGAAAAATGTTTCCAACTTACACTTGTTTTAGCCTAACAAGTTTTGCCTAGGTTTTGTATTGTATTCAAACCTAAGGATGTTGAAGTTCTATTGTATTTTAAGAGTTCCAGAGGTCCAGGTATGAAGGAACAATCAGCTGTCTGGGTTTTTACAATAGGTAGAAGATAAGTGGAAAATTCCTCAAATATAATGTACAAGTGAAACTTCATCTTGTGTTTTGATTTTTATTTTCGTTTTCACAGTGAGAAGTTTATGTATTGGAGCATTTTCTGCTCTTGTTCTTGGTCACTGCAACTAAGAATGAGCTTCAAAGGGATAAAAAAAACTTAAACAATATTCTCCAGAGTGTGTTTCTCAATGACTAAACCTTGGGTTTTGAAGTATAAATTATACTAAATTGGTCGAGCTAGTCGAGTGATCCTGTAACTAGTACCTTTTGGCACCTTTCTCACAAAAAATAGATGACCAAATTTCCTACGGTGCATTTTCTGTGATTTTATCAAATGTAAATGTAATTATTCATTTGCTGGCTTTTTGGTGGTGAAACAATGATAAGCACTACCTTTCAAGCAGTTTAAGAGGGTGGTTCTGACATGTTGACATTTAACTTGTCAATGATCCTATCTATCTGTTTCTTCTTTTGCAACCAAACTTGTTTTGACTAAGCTGTACTTGTTTGTCAATTATTGTGCATAGGTGTGACAAAACTATCGGGCTGTTGCTCTCTTATTCATTTAGAATCCGCTATAAGGAGGTCCTATACAGAGCGCACACTACAGCATTTGCAGCAGCCTCAAAATTTGTGGCATTTTTAACAAAAGAAGAAACCAATTGTGAGATTCATCTTCTTGTTTAGCCATGTCTTCTGTTTTTTGTGTCTCAGGATCATATAGTAATATCCATGCATTTGCTGTGCATATTATAGTGTATGAGGCAGCTCAATCTTCCATGGCAGCCTTTAAGAGATGGCGGATGGGTGGCCCCAGATTGCAGAGAGCTTCAATTCTTGGGAGGAAGAGAAAACCAGCGGACTAGGTTCACTTTCTGTATTAAATGTACACATACAAAAGAAATAACGTGACATCCTAACTACTGCAGTAGAGACTCTTTTCACTTTGTATTGTCCTTCCTGTTTGAGGTTTTTTCTCCCTCTCCCCCTCTTCTTTTCGTATGAAAAAAAAAAAAAACATTTGATTGAGTTTCAAAAGATTGATTATTGAATTTCAGGTCTCTATTACTGTGAGAATAGCTGGCTCAGTTGATAGTCATTTAGTGTTTTCTCAAGAAACCTGTAATTATATGCATATCTTAGGTCAAGATTATAGAGGCGTTCACTCAATTACATTTTAATATTATTCCTTGAATATCAGTTAACATTTTTAGATATTCATCATAGAGAATTATCCAACAGATAGTATTTGAAGTCGTATGCCTTGAATATCAGTTAAAATTTTTAGATATTCATCATCGAGAATTATCCAACAGATACTATTTGAAGTAGTATGAGTCGGATAGATTTAGACTCGACATGTTCTCCAATCATACAGGCTGTAGAGCCTAGCAACTCAATTGAAAATCTTTAGGGAGGAAAGGAAATAAAGGGAAAATAATTTTTATTTTACTTTATTTTCCCTCCTTATGTTTGGACAAAAAAGAGATGAAGGAAAATAAAGTTATTTTTCTTTGTTTGGAAAGTAACATATAAAAGGAAAGAAAATTATTATTTCATATATTTTCTATTTTGTCCTTTATTTAAAAAAGTAAATAATATCTACTTACTAAAACATACTAGGGAGAGCAAAAAAATTAAACAAGAAAAAGAACAATATATCAATATTAAACATAACAAAGTCACTACTTTCAAAAGTCGACTGTCTAATTTTTCATAATAACTAAGCACTAATGCATGTAATCCTAATAAATATTATCATATATTTATATTAAATATCAATTCAAGCAATAATCCGCCAACACTATTTAATATTTTTTATGCATCAAATGACTTCATCATCTTCTCACATATTGTCCATGATCTTTCATCAATTGCTCCAAGTGTCTAGCTCGTGAGAGGCCAAAAAAAAAATCTTGTTCCAGAGGGATTATTCGATAAATAACTATAAACATCCAACACATAGTCAGAATGTACTCTTATCATTTTTAATTCTGCATATATCTCCACCTTATAGTAATGTGGTTGACCACTTTTAAGAATATGAAGAGATTTTTCTCTATTTGTTCCAATACGTCTGACGCATGTTCTACTCTTGAGTTCAACTTTTCATATTGTTTTGCTAACATTTTCATCATACTAGCTTTATGTTTATAACTTTTAGCAGATGATGCATCTTAAGAAATAATTGAAGGTGTATACTCTTAGTTGTTGAAAGTTTCACTTCTGTGTATGTCATTTGCCCAATTTCCCTCACTATCATACATTATCAAATTATCATTTCCAATTCTACATATATCTCCACCTTATAGTAATGTGGTTGACCACTTCCAATAATAGGAAGAGATTTTTCTGTGATGATATTTTCTTGTTCCAATATGTCTAAGGCATGTTCTACTCTTGAGTTCAACTTTTCATATTGTATTGCTAACATTTCCATCATACTAGCTTTATGTTTATAACTTTTATCAGATGATGCACCTTAAGAAATAATTGAAGGTGTATACTCTGGGTTGTTGAAAGCTTCACTTCCGTGTATGTCATTTGCCCAATTTCCCTCACTATCATACATTGTAAAATTATCAAATGAATCATTCAAGTTAATTTGAGAAGAATTTCTTTACCAAAGTTGAACCTTTTCTTTTGCACTTTTGCATATTTTCTAGTTGCTCTTTACTCACCATATAATTCATGCAACTTATCATAATTGTGAATTGGCGTTTTACATCCATTTGTATGCTTCTGGTTATGCCTAAATAAAAAAAAGAAAGATATACTTATGCAAATTAACATAAGTGCTAAACTCATACACGAATGAGCATACAACAATAATAAAATATATACTCTCTTTTCCCAAAAAGATTGTTACTAACAATTTTTTACACTGTTTAAGAAAAATACATTTAATATTTTGATAACTTATAATTTATAATATATTTTTTGTTTATGCTCTTAATTATATTTAATGAGAAAATAAATGTATTTTACTAGTTTAATAATCTATAACGATAAATTAGGAAATTTTAATTATAATTAATGAAGATGAGCATGTATTTTAAGACATCTAAAAAAAGAATAGTCTTTTTGGAACAAAGAAAATATATAATAGGTTATTTCAGTAAAAATATTTACCTCTATCAATTGGTTTCAAATATCTAATTCAGCATTAAACATTTTAGTTATAGAATTCCATGCATATTCACTAAAACCATGAAACACATCTTTGCATTCATCAAAAATTTTCTTTAATATTTTTATCCTATTTTTAATTTCTGTTTTTTGAATGGTTGGGCCAAATGTATTCCTCAACACTTATAACATATTGTCAAAAGCCCTAGTACTCCAAGTTTTGTTAGGCCGATTTCCTCTATAATTTTCATCTAACATAGCATCTATCAACACATCATCCATTTCAGGGTTCAAACCACATTAAATCCACCTGCACTAGTACTCGCACCATCTCAAAGTTTTCTTCCTTAGTATTTTGAATATTCAACCTAAATTTTTAATCTATAATAAATTACAAATACTTGTATATACTTGTCATCAAATAAATTTAAACAAGCATAAAAAATCTCAATGTATAATAATAAACTTACCAAATAAAATTAAAGAAATAATCAAATGCATAATTTAATATTACATTTTAAAAGATTAGAGTTACAAATGTTACATAATGTTAATAATCAACTTACATATGTGATTAATAGTCCATCCGCATATGTTATGCTATATTAAAGTGTAAACAAGCCGATTCGAGTCGAGTCAAACCCTATTAGGCTCAAGCTCGAGCTCCATTGAGTTTCAATTTTTAAATTTAAGTTCGAGCTCAGTCAAGTACTCGAATACTCAAACTTAGCTCTGTTAGACTGTTTTATTTATATAATTTTTGTGTGAATTCTATAAATTAAAATTTTGGGTTTGAATAAGTTCGATTAGACATGGATCAATTAATCTCAATTGGTACTATTGTAAATATATCTAAGTTCGATTAGGCTCGTGAGCCTCTCAAATCAAATATTTTGATACTTGAATTCAACTCACTCGATTACTTGAGTAGCTCAAACTCGACTCGATTTATTTCAAATCAATTTTGAGTATTTCTCAAGTCAATCTCAAATGCTTTGCAAATTGTTTTGGTTTATTTACACCCCTATACTATATTATTTCTTATCATTTTCCTACCTTTGAACAAACTTTTGTGGCTACTCCAACCTTAATTATAGAATTACTATCATTTACTTGTTGAAGTTTCATATCAACTACAACAATTAAATTTTCATTAAGATCGATACCCATTAAAAAGTTGAGTAAAAATGATATTATTATAATTTCGTTCATGATTTCAAATGAATAATAGAGTTTAGTGCCACATGAATAATAGAGTTTAGTGCCACTAGCTATAGATTCACTGAGAATAAAACTTTATTTTCTTTTTAAAAGTTTCCCACATCATTTTTAATGTCACTTTCTTTCTCCTATATGCAGTGTTCTATGTGTAAAAAAAATATTAAATAGTGCCACAATAGCAGCTTGACTAAAAATCAGCAAGAAGATCCATCGGAACCAAACACAACAATCAATTGTACAAGCTCTAGTTGCTATTGTGGCATTATTTCTATAATTTTCTATTAATTTTTGTGAATAAAATTTTTCCTCAAATTACTTCTGGAAATGAGATGTTTGAAATCAAATAAGGCCCACGTGATCTTTAATCTTAATTCCTTTAATAAAGTTAATTCATAAGATAAAAATATTTATCTAAATAAATAAACAAGAATATTGTAATTTAATGCATACTTATTTATAAATTGATATGTAAATCAAATATAATTTGGTATTTCTCTTTAATAAATGTACAATTTAAACACTAAAAATATAACTTACACTATAAATATCATTTTTAAAAGTTTTAATTACATGAAATTTACTTAAAAATTACCATAATCCAACTAAATAAGAACTTAAAAGAAATAAATACTATTGAGAAATGTAATTTTTAAAAAAATCCCTTTCCCCTTGTTTTCATTTCCATTTCAAATAAAAAAAAATACAAATGGAGCTAATATTCAATGAAAATAAATAAATGAATAATATTTCATTATTGATATAAATTCATCTAATTTTGAATTATTAGTTGCAAACACTTCATCAAAAATATAATACTCGCATAGAAAATATTTGAAAATACTAAAATTCTTATGTGAATTTTATTCAATACACATTAATCTAATGTGTAGTAAGATAGTAAATTATAATGATATTCAACTAAATAAGAACTTAAAAATTACCATAATCCAACTAAATAGGCCAACATCACCCATTTTTATCATATAGAAGATTGATGACTGGTGTGTGGTTAAAAGTTATATGAATATCAGGCGTAGATAATAAATTTGCAAATATGATATATTTCATAAAGAAAAATATATTCAACATTGCTTTCTCTCAAAAATTCATTTTCATGCAATGCATGAAAAAGCCTGCAAATTTCTAATGTTTCACACGAAAAAGAATTTTTATTTTTCTTTCATTTTATTAAAAAATAATTTATTTCTGGATTCGCGATTTTAAGCCTCCAACAGTCCATGTCCAACCCAGATTTTAACGGTCTACGATTTGCACCTGTTTACACAAACCATCCCCACGTCTAAATTCAACAAATTTTGAGTTTCCCTACATTTTTCAAGCTCACTTGAATCCTTCCAATTTTTATCTTATCATAGCAGCACCTCATCCATTTCCAATCTTCTATGATCCATATGCTTCGTTTCATTTATTTGTCTACAAATTCAAAGTCTTAACATTAAATTTAGTGGCGCTTTCCTTAACCCAAGTACGACTTATTGTTACAATTTCTTATCCACAGCTTGATTACTGAGTTCAGATGTGCTCCTTTTTCATTGATTCTTGTTTTATAGTAGCCATTTCGAATTTTGTTTGCTTTGTCATTGATAATTTCCTATACTAAGTTTTCTTATAAAAAGTATGTTAGTTGTAGTAAGTTGTTAGCATTTTGCAATGGCAGTCTTGGTAAATTGAGTGAAGTTGCAAAGCTAAAAAAGAGAGAGCATCAAGAATGGGAAATTACTATGCCATTGATGATATTCTTGTGGAGGAAGAGATAAACATTCATATTTGATATTCTTGTGGAGGAAGAGATAAACATTCATATTCTTTATCTATTTGCAACTCTTACATATTATTTGATATAAATTTATTTGGAATTCATTTGATTTGCAAATGCATTTCAGTGAAAAACTCATTTGCAAATGAATTATCATGCTTGGTTTAAATGTGGAATTCATTTCGAATTTATAGCCTTATTAGCTTGTACTTTGATTTTGTAGCTTTAAAACTTTTAGTCTTGAATCCCTTGTTAGTTTAAAGTTTATTTGCAATTTCTATTAATTTGGCTCCAGTATAACTAATTCTAATTAAATGTTTCGAATTCTAAATATATTCCTTGACATCAGAACCGAACACTACAATGAAAACATTGATAATGGCAATAAAGGCACAGCCTAAAATTGAAGGCTTTCATAAAATACATTATAAGAATTATAATGTACTGCAAAAATAGTAGACTTGCCTGCTTCACCATAAGGTATCCGAATCAATTTACATTGATAATGCACAAAACAAAAATATGTACATATGCACCCACTTGCACTCAGTTAAATGCAAAACATAAAAACATCATTCAGAATAGTAGAACCATTCCTTCTGATTGAAACAGCAAGGAACTCTCATCGATACAGCTTGCCTTAAGTGTAACTCATATGCAAGCCAGAAAGGTAACTCTATCTTTGAACCTTGCTTAAACTAAGATCCATAAAATTAAAAACAAAACAACATATCAAAAAAAAAAAAAAAAAAGAGAATTTCATAATCCATTCACACTACACACAAATTCCCTTAGAACTCAAATATCCTCTTTCAATGCTTTCACCAATTTTCACTCCATTTATTGCCTTATGGAACACAACCGGAACAAACTCTGAGGACGAAGCATGAAAAAACAACAGTAACTAGATTTCATATTGAAACACTAGAGTGAGTTTGGTTTAAATTAATTTCATAAAATTTTGCAAAATTCATTTATAAGTATGCATTTTCCTTGTTTGGTATGTCAAAGAATACATTTAGAATTCTAAACTTTTAATTTAGAATTAGTTATGTTGGAGCCAAATTGATAGAATTTGCAAATGAACTTTAAACTAACACAGGATTCACGACTAAAAGTATTAAAGCTACAAAATTAAAGTACAAGCTAATACGGCTATAAATTCAAATTGAATTCCATATTTAACCACACATGATAATTCATTTGCAAATGATTTTTTTTTTCTCTAAAATGCAGTCGCAAATCAAATGAATTCCTTATAAATTTATCAAATAATATGTAAGAGTTGTAAATAGATAAAGAATATGAATATTCAATTTACCAAGACTGCCATTTAAAAACATTAACAAATTATTGCAACTAACATACATTTTACAAGAAAACTTAAATATTAGGAAATTATTGACGGCAAAGCAAACAAGATTCAAGATGGCTATCATAAAACAAGAGTTCATGAAAAAGGAGCATGCTTGACCTCAATAACCAAGTTGTGAATAAGAAATTGTAACAAGAAGCCGTACGCTAGGGTTAAGGACAACTCCATCAGATCTAATGTTAAGACTTTGAATTTGTAGACAAATAAATGAAATGATGTGTTCTAATCATAGAAGATTGGAGATGGATGAGGTACTGCTATGATTGGATCAGAATTGGAAGGATTCAAGTGAGCTTCAAAAAAAAAAAAAAAGAGGATGGAAACTCAAAATTTGTTGAATTTAGATTTGGGGATGGTTTGTCCAAATGGATGCGAATCCTAGACCATTAAAAGTTGGGTTGAACTTGGACCGTTGGAGGCTTGGAGTCACGGATCCAGAAATAAGTTCCCTTTTTAATACAATGAAAGAAAAAGAAAAATTATTTTCATGTGAAAGTTTAGAATTTTGTAAACTTTTTCATGAATTACCTGAAAGTGAATTTCTAAGAGGAAGCAATTTTGAATATATGTTTCTGTATGAAATATATCATATTTGCAAATTTATTATCTATGCCTGATATTTATATATCTTCAAATCACCCACCAATTGTCAATCTTCTATATGATAAAAGTGGGTGATTTTAACCTAATTACTCATTATAATTTACTATCTTACTCTATATTAGACTAATATGTTTTAATTGTATTAGATATTTATGTACATTTGAATTCACATAAGAATTTTCAGTATTTTCAAATATTTTATGTTCGAATTATATTTTTGATGAAGTGTTTGCAACTAATAATTCAAAATCAGATGAATTTCTATCAATAATGAAATGTTATTTATTTATTTATTTTTATTGAATGTCAGCACAATATGTAAATTTTTGTATTTGAAATGGAAATGAAAATAACGGAAAATGGATTTTGTTTACATTTCTCTATTGTATTTATTTCTTTTAAGTTCTTATTTAGTTGGAATATGGTAATTTCTAAGTAATCATGTAATTAACACTTTTAAAAATGCTATTCGTAATGTAAGTTATATTTTTAGCGTTTAATTTGTATATTTATTAAAGAAAAATATCAAATTATATTTGATTTGCATATCAATTTCCAAATAATTATGCATCAAATAACAATAGTATTCTTTATTTATTTAGATAAATACTTTTATCTTACAAATTAAATTTATTAAAAAAACAAGAAAAACTAGAGAAATCTGTAAAATAAATATAAATTTGTGTTTATTAAGATGAAAATAGATAAAGTAGTAAAGAAAATAATAAAATCATGGGCTACCATCAACAACTTAGCTAACAGTAGCCCTAGAGGATGAGAAAAGACAAAAAAGTTTTGAGAGAAAAAGTGAGAAGAGAAGATGGCTAAGATTTATGTTTAATATTGGTATATTTTCTTTTTCTTATTTAATTTTTTTGTTCTCTCTAATTTGTTTTAGAAGTAGATATTATTCATTTTTTTAAATAAAGGATAAAATATGAAATAATAATTTTTTTCCTTTCATATTTTACTTTCCAAACAAGAAAAAATAAATTTATTTTTCTCTCTTTTTTTTATCCAAACATGAGACAAAAAACAAAGGAAGGAAAATAAAATTTATTTTCCCTCTTTATATTCTTTTCTCCTTAAATTATTTTCCAAACATAGTGTTAAAGTTAATAATATTTAATATTTTTAAGGTTATAACATTGTAAATTCAATTCCAACTATAATTAATTAACAATAAGTTATATAATTTATACTAAAAAAATTGTAAAACAATAAGTTGCATTATCTCAAAGTGAGTCAAATTTATCGGTATTCTCATAGATGATTTTTAGGTAAAATAAAATTATGAAAACAATATAGAGAGAGAAAAAGACAAAACAATAAATAAATCTCATTCATAATCACATCCATAGACTTCTTTATATTTTTCTTTGCTCTATATATGTTTATTTAGATAAAAGTATCTTCCACCTAATTCGGCTATAGTTAGTTCAACACATGGAGGATGTAGTCAAAACAACCTCTAATTTATTAATAAAGTAACATAAAATGAGAGAAAACAAAAAATATTATTAAAGGACAAAAAAACATTGCTAAATTCAAATATATTATTGCCATATTGAGGAAACCTACTATATGATTCCTGATATATCAAACCTTGCTATTTACCTTGAAATCTCAAGAGTAAGATTTAATTGTATTTAGGTCATGTGGTCAAGTATTGTCAGTATAAAATCTTAAAAACGAAAAATTTAACAATTGATCGTGATCAATTGGATCAAATATATAAGCAAGAAATCGTCAATCAAAGGTTAAGTATGTAGGCAAATAACTGTCAACTCAGTTAGTGTTTAGGGAATAATTACTGCCAACCAAAAAGAAAATAAAAAAAAACACAAAAAGAGAAGAGGAAATAGAAAAGTTTAGAGAAAAATAATATATATTTTTGCATAGCGTTCAAAACCCTTGTACTGTACAACATATCTACTTATATACAGGTGTTGTACAATAGTTCTACTAGGACTCAAAATCTATTACTTATATCTATGGACATGTACAAATATTATCTTCTTAATCATAGGTTCTATCTCAAACTCTTACAAGGATCAATCCTCATCTAGTTGAAGCCCATATTATAGCTATAACAACCTTATATGATTTAGGCCTAAAACCATTAACCATTGAGCAACTCTTCTAAAATTAAATTTATCATATGGGCCGAACATAAGCTCATAGGCCTACCAAAAATGAGATCGGTTGTAAACAAGACCCCCTCACAAGTCTATGAATCTCTGAGTGAGTAATAGAGTTTTAATATGTCTGAAAGATCTCATTTGCCTAAGATCGTTTCCTAAATTCGTCCAAGGGCCAACCGATTGCACTTGACCCATGAATTTCACTCATAACCTGACCCATGAATTTCACTCATAAGTACTACAATTTGGATGATGCTTAGCCAAAACCTATGACTTGGACTAAAACAAATCGTCCACTCATGGAGACTAATTTCGTTTGGGTGATACTTGCTCATCTTCCCATACTCCAAGTGGCATTAATTTTCTTGCACAAGTGGACTAAAAAACTTTTGTGCTTTGAGCGATAATTGTCCATTGATGCACATACTTTCAATTCGAAATTTCCTCGCCCAAAGCATCGACCAACCACATCATTCAATCACGTTTAAAATTACCTTTAGTCTATTATAACTTGAGTGACACATGTACATTACCTCATATTTGATAATATCAAATTATTCGCCCGAAATACTTTAGCTGCCATTTGGTTGAAGATAAAATGTAGACAAGAGCTTGGAAGGATACCTTTTCTAGAAGTTTCTTAGAAAATGAGATGATAGAATGTGAATAGTCATTTAATTCACACCAACCTTTTTAGCATCATCAGCAATTAATTTGAATTTCAAAATTCCCTTTAGACATTTCATATTCATTTTTCCCTATCAATACCATGGAGGATAAGCCATTTTTCACTTTTACCTTTACTTCGCTGTCAGAGCATTTCTTTCTAGAATTTTTCTCTCTATAGAAACATTTCCTAAAGTAAGTCTTCTTCTTTATATTCCTATTTCCCTTAAAGTTGTCATTATTTAAGCTAAACCAAAACATTTACATAAATGGCAAAAGACAAGAAAATCGCCTAAGATACCACTCCAAAATAAAACTATAAAGCATTCAAAGCACCAAATGATGATCTCCCAAGCAATCTCCAAGTAGTGACACCTTTCCCTTTAACCCTTATTTTTGGTCTAGGACCTTCCTTTGATGAGTTAATAAAGTTTCATAATAGGAATTTATTTTTCATTAGCAAAGATCCCTTAGATTATGTAGGGCAACTGATAATAGCCTATGGAACAAAACTTCACCCATAAACACCTAGCCCACCATATTACTTAAGTATTTGTTTGGTTCAACAAAATGACCACTATTTTTCCTGACCATTGGACCTAAGTAAGAATTCATGATCTCCTTTAATTCTCACTCTTTCGGATCCCAATCCATAAATCTTTATTGAATGCTACCTTACTCTTTTGGTCAAGATCGGCTAACTGTTTTTTCTTTCATTTTAGGCTAATGTCCATTAGTCTTTTTGACTTGGTTGTATTATTTAATGTTCCCGTCATCGACCAAGAGATCTTCATAACTTTAAAAGTTGATGATAAAGGCATTAACATCAACTTTGACAACCTTGGTTATGACTCGTTTATTAGGAACAATTCATAATCAACAATAAACCAATCCCTCTTCCTTGAGTGAATATATAACTTTCCTCTTATATTGGCTATGCAAGTATGTCTTTTGTTTGCCCTCGAAGAAATTCACAAAAAAGTATCTTAAAGTAGCCATTTCTCTTACTCGTGGTAAAAACTTGGCTTTTGGTCCTTCAATTCTCCCAAATGCTAAGTGTGATTCCTTGGGAACTATAGGTGGCCCTTTTTAGTACAATTCCAGCTTTTAGCTTATTTTCTCGAGCTTATAATAAGAAAACCTCGCCCACACCCTTTGACCATCCCAAATTACGGTCAATAGGTCAAACAGTTCTCTCCTAGAGGCGATAATTTTTCATTCTTCTTTAGTTTTTTCATAATGATGATCGGTAGTATTCTTGCCATCAGCTTTATCCAGCTATGTATAGGCTCAGATGAATGAGGTTTAATTATACAAGAGCTAGTCTGAGTGACTCACACCTAGGCGATGATGTTAGTGCCTAATGCTAAAATTAGGCTAGCTTCCTTATTGCTAGAGACCTTTATTTCCCTTATTCCTTGGAACTGAATAGGAACAATAGGTGTGGTGTTGAGATGTATAACTTACATTGCTTCATCAAGCAATTTGGCTTGATGCAATTAGTGCCTTTGCCACTAGTATACTCTTACAATCAACATAGGCCTTATGAGTGACCCAAGATCAAAGATTTAAGTATTATACACATGATTTTAGCTATTAGTATCGGCTGAAAGAAATCTATGTGTATGGACGATTGGGATATCTTTTTTGCTAACTCATCTAATTATGAGGAATGGTGGGTCGAAATTATAAATTTCTAGATATGTAAACTAACCATAGACAATCTTGCTTTACAAACTTTCCCCAACCTTTTACCATTTAACGTTTCTTCTAATATGCAGGATGCTCCAAAATGAAAAGGTCTACAAATCACTAAGATTCTTGCTTTTGAATAATTTTTTGGCTTCAAGTATAATTACCTTGAATGAGACAACATGGTGAAAAGAGTACAACTCATCAAGGACAAGTTAGTACAAGAATGGTGCATCCATTGCCAAAAAAGATATCTATACTAAAGAAAGAACATATTATCCACTGTTTGGCCTCAATTTTTCCAATGACCTTGGGTTGATTATTGTCCATCAATTCCAAATGCCTCCTTTGGCATCATAAGGACAATTCCTCATTAGAAGGAAAAAAAGAAGATTAATCGCCCAAGTTTGACTGGTTTGTATTTATGTGAACCTAGTGTTACATAACTTATCCTTGGTGAAACCGTACTCTTAAACATAAATCTTGTTTAGGGAGATACTTTTACTTGTGAAATTCTCTCTCTCTTTGTACATATGTAACTTCTCATTTATCATGTAGAAGCCATTTTAAAAGAAATCCTTAACTCAGTTTAAGGTATGAGCGAGGCCCTCGAGCTAGCGAAGAAGAAACCAAAAAAGACGAGTAAGAAATCAAAGATTTGCACTCTTAGAATAAAAATGAATAGCCCTAGGTTAGAGGATTTACTCAAATTAGTTACCACTGACACTCCCAAATGCTCTTCCACCCTCTCTATTACTCTTCATCCTTCGCCATTAGTGCTTCCACCTCCCATGACTATTTCACCACCTCTAACTCATTTTAGTAAAGCTGCTGGAAAGAGGCCTTTAGGCAAAAAACTAATATCAATAAGAGTAGTGAAGACATTTAACTTTATTAATTCCCTAAAGGTTAACTATTTTAGATAACAAACATTATTAATAGTAACTTGTGTGCATTCTAACTCTAACATTATCTTAAAAGTTCATTGATTACCTTGCCATTCTAGACAAAAAAGAGAAAGAGGAGGCTGACCACGTTAAGGTTAAGGTGGAGAGTGAGAAAGGAGTAGACCGTGAGTCAGAGGTTGAAGACCATTCTCGAGAAATGTTAACTTATTTTCTATCCTTTTCTAACCTATTTACCCCTACTTTCTTAAACCCAATTTGATTACAGGCTTTTAAGAGAGACTTGGATTTTATCTCAGATCATGTTATTGCAGTCGAGATGAGTGTCGACCAAAAGTAGTTGTTAGAAAACTTCAAAGAGAAACTCCCCTTACTAGTGAACTGAATGACTAAAGCTAACACTCTAATCACCCAAGTAGTAAGATTTAAGAGTGAATTCTGATTACTTGATCAATAATTTAGCAAAGGGAGGTCCATTATCAAAGCACTTCAGGAGGATAAGGTTATTCCCTCAAGGCGAAAAGAAAAAAAAAACTTATGGAAGAATTGGCTAAGGTCAAAACGACTTGCCACGAACTGGAAGATATGCTGAAAGCATTAACCTAAAGCACAATTGAGTAGATAAATAAGAAAAAGGAATTAAAGAAGACTCTTTAATCTGAGGAACCAAAAGAGAAATCTGCTCAAGAGTCCATCTTTGCAATAATTGCCCTTATTTCAAAGTTTAAAGCTAAGATGCCTTGAATTATTTCTCTATATTTGCAATCATCTCTAGGCCAATACCCCATCTTAATGATTTTTTTTTTTTGATTTGAGCAAACCTTTATTAGGCGAGGGTCCTTTATGTATTAAACAACGATTTTTATCTCAGTTAAATAGATGTTCTAAATTCATGCTCAATTGTTATTGCTTTAATGAATGTGATTGTTATTTACTTATAGTCTATTATGATGTACGTGTCAACATAATTGTCATGAAAGAGCAAAGCGTATAAAAAGTTTGGGTAGACCAATAAAGAATATTTATCAATAATTCTAGCTGAAACATAGTTCCTTGAAGTAAATATTTTAGCCAAAGAACTTATGGGTACATAGTTGGTTGATTTTTTTTATTTCTTAGAACACAAAGCTCCTAACATACTTTGGCCGAAATATCATTAAATTAATTCATCCAAAATAATTAGCTAATGAAAAACAAATTACAATTCATTTAGCACTAAGACCAAATTTAGCTCTTGTTAAAGAATCAACCCATTACATGCCTCGTATTCCTTCAAATGTTGAACGGTCTACTTCTTCCCACACTGATGAATGATATTTCTTGAGGTACCATGCATTGATTAAGCGGTCATGGACTTCTCCATCTAGGTCGGCTAAATGATATGCCCTATTTCTAATGACATCCTTGCTTACGAAAGGCCAAGCCCAATTTGGAGACCACTTTCCAAAGGCATGGTCCTTTTGCCATATGGAGAGGATAGCCTTCCATACCAAATCACCCTTGCTAAAGCTCTTTGGATTCAAACATTTGTTATAGGCTTGCTCAACCTCCTTCTTTTGAGCTTGAAGTTAGTCAAATGCTTTCAAATGTATTTCATACAAAGATTCCATTTCTTTTAGTATGGTTGAAATATACTCGTTCTGTGTTAACTTGTCTTAATGAGTTCTCTTTATGGAATGAATAGTTAATTCGATTGAGATTATGGCTTCATGCCCATATACTAATTGGAAAAGTGTTGTCCTTATTGCCTTTTTAATTGTCATCTTGATTGCCTAAAGAGTCTCGAATAATAATTCGTGTCAAATCTTGGGATTGTTTTCCACCATCTTTTGAACATTCAACTTTAGCACCTTGTTCATTACCTTAGCTTAACCATTAGCCTAAGCATAATATAGTATTGAGTGAAGCAACTTGACCCTATGCTTTTTGCAAAACTATTGAATATCTTTTCCTATGAAAATGGTGCCTTGGTCCATTGTGATGGACTCTGGCAAACCTTGCATGTAGAGAATGTTTTCTTTGAGGAATTTGATGACTGAAGCCTGATTTGCCACCTTGAGTTGTATAACCTCCACCCATTTAGTGAAGTAATCCATAGCCACAATAATGAGCAGATGTTGGTTGAAAGAAAGTGGAAAAATTTTCTTAATGAAGTATATCACCCAACCTTTAAAAAGCCAAGGTTTTATTGACTGAATGTAGCTTTTTGGCAGGAAGGTGTTAAATCGGCTTATGTTTCTAGCAAGCTTGACATCCTTTGGCATAGTTAAAGTAATCCTTTTCCATGGTCAACTAATAATATCCATACTTGAGCATTAACTTATTCATCATTCTCCTTGACTGATGAAAAACAGCTATTCCTTTATGAACCTCGACCATGACAAACATAGCTTGCTTAGCTTGCTCTGGTCCTATACAAAGTGATATCTCCCCTTTTATACTTCAGTGTTAAAGCTCATCATTTAGATAACAAAACTGCACTACCCGTTTTTATACATATGGTTTGCCCAACGCATTTGGGTCTTTTAAGTAAGAAATGATTTCCTCCCTTTAATCAACTGAGAAATCAAGATTACACACTTCTTACCTAAACTTGTTTTCCAAACCTTTAAATGATCTCTCACACAAAATAAAATTTATACGGTATAAAGTGGGACCTATATAATATCTTTGTTGGAAACCACTAGTCAATTTAGCTAACTCATTTACCCCTGTATTGCTTTCTCATTCGATAAACTCTAAATGACATGACTAAAAACCTTGAACTAGTGTTTAGCCTTATTGCAATAAACATTAAGGCTTGGCAATTCACACATATAAATTCCATTAACTTGATTAACCACCACTAAGGAATCTCCCTTTACCTCTATAAATCTTACCCCCAGCTTAGCCAAAACTTTTGGGATGATAATCAGGGCCTCATATTTTGCTTGATTATTAGTGCAAGGGAAAACAAGTACTAGGGATAACTTAGTTACAAGGCCTTCTGGTGACTTTAAAATGATCCCCACCCCAGCCGAGCTCATTATTTTAGAACCATCAAATCATACATGTCAAGGCAAATGCTCAACGTACCTAATCTCAAGCATAAGTTCCTTAGGAACATCCAAACAAGGGCAATCTGCCAAGAAATCAGTTAAAACCTATCCTTTTGGCTTTGTATGGAACATATTGTAAAGCAAACTTAGATAAAATGGCAACCCATTTGCCCATCTTATTCCTCAAAAATGGCTAAGAGAGAATGTACTTAAGAATGTCAGTCTTGTATAAAACTAAGATCACTATTGGGAGCATGTCGTATCTTAATTTTGTTCAAGCAAAGTAAAGTATCAAACATAGTTTCTCAATGGTTTAAATATCTCCATTCCACCGAGTTAAGCACTCTACTTAAGTAATACACTACTCTCTCTACCCCATCTAGCTTTTGGGCTAGCATGCACCTAGTAGAATCCTCATTGGCTGAAAGATATAATAACAAAGGAACATGTGGCCTTGGAAGAGTCATAACTGATGATTTTGTCAAATATCTTTTAGTCTTATAAAAAAAACTCTTTGATGGTCTTTATTCCAAACAAACTCATTTTTATCTTTTAGTTTCAATAAAGGCCTCTTAAATGCTTAATCGACCAACAAATTGGAATCTCCTCAAGAAATTTATTTAGCAGATTAACCTTTACAATTCCTTTTTTGTCGACATAGGATTTGCTTCAATAATGGCCTTGGAGTTATTTTGATCAATCTCAATACTCCTTTGATCAACCAGGAAGCTAAGGAAATTTTTAACTGATACCTTAAATGCATACTTCAAAGGATTTATCTTGAGTTTGTGCTTCCTCATTCATTCAAATGACTTTTTTATTTCGACCAAACACTTTTCTTTACTCTGGGACTTCACTACCACATCATCAATATACACTTTCATAGACTTTCTTATCATATCATGAAAAATTCATTTCAACGCCCTTTGGTATATGGCTTAAGTATTTTTAAAACTGAATGGTCCTGGAACCTGAATGTTTTCTTACTCACATCATCCTTAATAATCATTATTTGGTTATACCTTGAGTGCCCATCTATAAAGTTAAGGATCATACTGTAAGCCACTGTGTGCACCATCATCTTCATAATAGTCATAGGGTACTCATCCTTAGGTGTGGCCATGTTTAAATTTTTAAAATCCATACAAATCCTTAGTTTTCCATTCTTTTTTATGACATGGACAATATTAGATAACTGTTTCATGTATGTGGTTGTCCTAATGAAACCAACAACAAGAGCTTTTTTATTTCTTCTCTAACCAACTCTTCAATTTCTTTATACTTCCTTCTTATAGGTTGCTTAAACAGGCGAAAACCTTCCTTAATAGACAATTAGTGTTTCATAAGTGCCCTATCCAATTCTGACATTAGACATAGTCCTAAGTGAAACTATCCCTATACTCTTTTAGTAACATAATCAACTTGGCTTCAAACTTAGCATTTAATTGGCCAAAGCAACTCCTTGGTGCCCAAATTCACTTCCTTCAAAGGATTTTGAGTCTTGACCCATATGTCATCTGATTTCTTAGGTGTAATTTTAAGATTTGACACCCACAGCTGAGGCGGCTTATTCATCCTCATAGATACACTCGAAAGAGGTTATAAATTGTGCTCCAAGATCAACCTTTTGATTTTCTTAAAGCATTCCTTCATCTTGGTCGACTTAAACATTAAACTTTATGATAAAAAAGTAGCCTTTAATGCTGATAGAGGCTGGTCGCTCGAGTTTTGACTTGAGGACTTTAAGTTGGTCAAACTTCATTATAGCTTTCTCCTCACTTACCCCTTAATAATGTTCTTAAAACTCACTTTGCCTTGACACATAATTGCATTACCTAAGTGAATTGCTTCAACAAATGGGTTTGGGTTTCAATGAATAACCTCTACTTTTCCAACCTTTAGACCCATATCATTTAGTGTAAGGATGACATGATAAGACAATTTGCATGTATCCAATCTTTACCCAACAATAGTTGATAGCTATCATCCACATCTACTATGAAAAAGCACTCTTTAATGGTATATTGCCTAACCTTCAAATCTAACTCAATATACCCGTCCGCCAAAGTTTCTCCTTTAGTGAAATCTCTTATTAACATATCAACCCTTTTTACTTGATCTTTAGTAAGGTCGATTTTCTTCAAAAATCTTATAGGAATAATAGACACCCCAATCCATTATCAATAAATTCCCTATTGATAGAGACTAAATTAAACTCGTCCTTAATATACAATGGCTAAATGTGGTTAGTTTATGATAACGAACGTTATTGCAAAACCACTATAGTTGTTTTCTCTTCATTTTCATTGTTTGAGCTTGAGCAAATAACATATCCCTCGAATGTGGTCCTTTGTCCAGGTTTGGCTAAAAAGTTTGTAGGTAATAGACAAACTATATTTACTTTAGCCATATCATTTAAAGTACTAGATGAGCCCTCCTTAGGTTGGCCTTCTTCAGGTTTCTTAGGCAGCTAAACCTTAATTGACCCATACTTGTTATGGTGGATCTCTACATCATAAGACTTAAGATTATTATCTGCTTACAAATTTTCTTGTAAAGCTTAAGCCTCTCTTTCTCTTATTTTTCCCTGAGCTCTTCAATTTCCTTCTCATATCAAGCTTAGGCCCCTTTTTCAGCATTCCTTTGGGCCTTTATCTTTTTTAGCTCTATTAAAAATTATTGTCTTTGCTTTTGGAACATTCTCTTTTAAGTCTTTGTCATTTGGGCTTGTGTAAGTTGCCCAAAGCCAAGATGATCAACAACTCCTTTTTTAGGGCTATGTTCCTCCTAAAGATCAGTCATTGCCAGATTTGGCCTAAAAGTCTTCATTGGTCGATTTATCGTATGTTGCTTAAGTCAACTGACCTTAACTGATCTTTTCATCATTATACCACCACTTAAGCGATCCTCGCCCTTATTATTTTAGACTTTAAAGTGCTTGCCTAACTTATAATTTCTCATAACATGAAAGTAAGAAATGTTTGGGTGCCTATAAGAGTCGTACTTTAGCCTCCGTTGCTCAACTTCCCTCTTCGGTGACTTAGTTTCAGCCACTAGCTTAAACTCAGTATGGCAAGTCGGGTAGACCAACATCTTAGCCTCATGCTTTTACTTATTAGTTGAAGCAACGGGCCTCACCTCTTTAGATTGCTTTGCATTGATGGCCGAAAGATTAGTGGGTCTCTTTTCTCAGGCCAAAGGATAGTTAGACTTTGCTTCAACCATAGACTTTTTCCTTCAGGCCTTTGACAACACTAGTTGAATAACAAATATTGTGACCTTGGAAAATTGTTCGGTCTTTATGAGTTCTATTTTCTTGCTCGAGAACATTATCCTTCCATCTTCAATAGTCTTTTGAACCACATTTTTGAAGTTGATGCAATTCTTGATCGAATGTCTCCATACATTGTGGTATTTGCAGTGGTCTTTCCCCTTACTCTCCTCCAATGGGGGAATAATGTGGCCATCTAAAAGCTTGAGTTGCCCATCTTTCACTAAGCAATCAAATATTTCATCAACCTTAGTCAGCCAAATGAGTATTCTTTAGCGATTTGCCTAGTCTTTTGTTTGGCCTTTTTCTTCTTCTAAGCTTTAGGCTTGGCCAACACTAGACACTTGTAGCCCTTTTCAGGTACCAACTCAGCTATGTTTACCTCTTCTTCATCCAAGTCTGAGTTATCATAGTCATGAGCTGCCACATAAGCATCCTTATAATAGGTTCCCTTTGAAGAAGCCTTCTTCTGCTCAACCTTTTGCAATAACTTCTCAAACTTGGCTGCTCTGGCACTTAGCTCGTAAAGATCCCTAAACTTATAGCCTTTAACATGCTTTTGGATATTAAAAGGTTGCCCTTTTAGTGTTAGGGCGACACAATCTACCTTAGGTAACTTAGTATGATACAGAGTTCTAACCTTCCTGAACCAAAGAATTGAGCAACATGCTTAATTGTCAAGTTATTATCATCCGCTGAAAAAAAAAAAACTTAGGTATTTTGTAACCTTTTGATAAAGGATGTAATTTATCTACCCACTCAGAGTATAACTTTGAATAAGCGGGCCTTCACAAGGGCTTTATGTTGACTCTCATCTTTTATAAGGCATCAATTAACTCACATCGATCCAGAGAAGCTAAGTGATACTTGTATTTATATGGAGAATGGGTTGTTTGCTCTCCCTAATGCTTATCAAAGGTATCACATTTCTAGAAGTATCATAGGTAAAAACCATGCATATTCCTTGAGCTACTGAATTTTATTGGTGATAAGTTAGTGGTGCGCTCAGCAAAAAAATCTATTGAAAAGTATTATAAGCTGTAACTATTCCTTCTTGGTTGTACAAAGAACTACTAGATCCTTGAGGGTTTGGGTGAATCCCTGGTTTAGCATTATTTGGGCAAGTGACTATGCGCACTGCCCCTAAATCCCATTAAGCATAAGGCCTCTTAGAACTAGAAGCCTCCATTGGGAATCTCTTGTCTGACTTTGGGGCCTGCTTGCCTTCAAACAAGGTGGTCAATTAGTTGAGTCAATTATTCATTTGGTCTAGCCCCATCAGAATATCATTTTGGACGACCTTGTTATCTCAGATCACTAATGGTTGAATCACTATGGCCATCTGGTTAATCATGTTGTTCAACATGATGTGGCTCTCGATCTTGATTTGTTTAGTGATATGAGAGTAATCAGTGGTTGTGAGGACATGTTTGGGCATAAGACCATGCCTTTAGTAATCGGCCAAATCATTCTTTTGGGTTAGGTCTTTGGCTTGTGGATTTTCTTTAGACTTGTTGCTCATGTTTGTAGCAGTTTCAGTTTGGGCTATTTATTCTTTCAACTGGTCCAATTCTTCCCTTATAATTTGATACCTAATCTCTACTGGCATACAAAAGTCCCACCAGACATTCTAAAAGAATGTTTACACCCCAAAATCTCAAGAGTAAGATTCAATTGTACTTAGGCCCCTGTAGTCAAGTATTGTCAGTATCAAACCTTATAAAGATAAAATTTAACAATTAACCGGGGTCGCTTGGATTGGATATATAGGTAAGAAATCGTCAATCAAAGGTTGAGTATATGGGCAAAGAACTGTCAACTCAGTTGGTGTTTAGGCAATAATTACCATCAACTAAAAGAAGAGGAAATAGAGAAATTTAGATAAAAGTAGTATATATTTCTGTATAGGGTTCAAAATGTACATCATATCTACCAATATATAGGTGTTATACAATAGTTCTACTATGACTCAAAATCTATTACTTACAGTTATAAACATATACAAGTATTATCTTCTTAATCATAAGTTATATCTCAAACTCTTACAAAGATCAATCCTTATCTAGGCGAAGCCCACATAATAGCTATAATAGCCCAATATGATTCAGGCCCAAAACTATAGCCCATTGAGCTCTTTTCAAACCAAATTTCTCATGTCGACCAAACACAAGCTCAAAACTTATAAAAAATGAGATAGAGTGTAAACACTAATAATATAAAAGAAAATTATAGTAACCTCCTCTAATCAAGATAAAACTTTTGCGTTCATTATTAGTAGCACATAAATGCATAATATTTAACATATTAGAGAATATTATCAATATTAATAAATCTCTTGTCCATGAAATTGTAAATTCTTAAAATTTTAATCTTAATGAAACCAAATTTAAATTAATCAACAAAAAAGCATTATTGTTATTTAAAATTTTATTTTAATTTCATGAATTATCATAAACAATATTCAACCATTAAACTATCACTCAATGGCACAAGGTCCGTAACATTAAAAAAAAATAAGTCAAGGTATATAGGAGTCATGAATTGGTCGATTTTGTTTAATGGGTACGTAACAGACTGCTCAGAAAAATTAAAGAGATGAGATCAAAATGGTTTTTATTTGCATGTGATATTGAAGTCGTGTTACGGATCTTTAATCTTGATTTTGTTCCTAAATTTGGTTATGAAAATCTAATGTTTCTTTTTCTGTCCCCAGTCTGGGCAGAATGTGCTAGTGTGCAGTACGTACTACATTAGGGTATTATTATATTGCAAATGTGCTCATGCGATGAGATGAGATTCGATGCAGATGCTTGCCAGAGTCGGTACTGCATTAATCTGGAAGAACTGACTGCAGGACCCACAAAAATAAGATATCGTATCCAATGGCCACCACAGTAGGTATGTATGATCACTCTATAAATACCACCACGTCTTTGCTTGGACACAGCACTTTTCCCATTATGCAAATGCAAAACACAATTGAAATTAATCATGCGATATTCCACTTGCTCGTCGTCCTCACAACTCTGCTGTGTAACTCTACTGTCGGGCAGCCTGTTGCTCCCCCGCAGGCTTGCAATCTCAACCAAGTGCCCCCAGCCGAGGCGAAATACGACCATTTTGGATGGTACAATCATGGGGCATAACCTTTTGCTCTGTCAGAAGCTATTAGAAACCTACTGTATGGCACCACTACTGTCAGCTGCCAACCTGCTATCTATCTTAGTCCAGTGGTAATTAGTACACTGGTTAATTTGCAAATGAAGGTAAAAAAAAAAAAAAAAAAAAAAAAAAAAAAAAAAGAGAAATAGGGTAAAAAAATATTTATAAAGATAGAACAGTAAAAAATTATTTAGGAAAAATATATGGTTAATATCTTTTGTCCGTCAGTTAAAATGACGGATGTTACAGTACAAACACAGTTTATTGGTTAGAATTTTTTGTTATTCATTCTCCAGTTAAACAAGTGGACAAATATCATTTCCAGAAATGATGAAAATCAGAGATTTCAATGAATTCAATTTTTTTATCGCAGTCAAATTTTTTTATTCCATCCGCCAGTCAAACTGGCAGACAGAATAAAAGTTTTATTTTTTATAATATTAATGTTTATAATATTAAGTTTATAATATTAAGATATTTAAATATTGTATTATAATATTAATTTTATTATATTTTGTGTTATTATATTATAAAGATAAAGAAGATAAAAGTATAATACATATTATTATTATGTATTATTATAATATTCTAAATTATTATATAATAATAAAATAAAAGGATAAAAAGTATAAAATAAAGTATAAAAAGTATAAAATAAAGAAACAAGAAAGATATAAATCCTAAAAAGTATAAAATAAAAAAACAAGAAAGGATATAAATCCATTTATATTTTTCAATTGTTTAGTCTGTTATTATAAGTGGTGAATAATTTTTTTTAAAAAAAAGTTTAATACATTAATGAAATATTATTGAAAGCAATGATCAATGAAATTAAAAAAACTAATTTTACGTCTGCCACTATAGGTGTCAAACACATTTTTTGTTTGAAAATTAATTCATGCAAAAATAATTTTATATGCACCAATATAACGTCTACGCATGTAATTAGTCTACTAGTTACACTGGTGGACGAATAAATGTTTTATTATTCCAACGACCAATGTAACTGGTGGATGAGTGAATATTTTTTATGTTCTAATTATTTCGTCCTCCATTATAAGTGGTGAACACATTTTTTTTTAAAAAAAATAGTACATCAATGAACTATTATTAAAAATAATGGTCAATATTCGTCCGTCAATTAAACTGATGGATGTTATTGTGCAAACACAGTTTGTTAGTTGGAAAATTTTGTTGTTCGTTCACTAGTTAAATTGGCATACGAATATCATTCCTGGGATTCCCGAGAATGATGTAAATCATAGATTCCCACGGGTTCAATCTTTTTTATCTCAGTTAAATTTTTTTATTTCATCTACCAATTTAACTAGCGGAAGGATGAGATATTTTTATTTCGTCTGCTAGTTTAACTGATGAACAAAATATAAATTTTGATTTTTTATAATATTTTTTAATATTAATATTTTACAATTTTAAGATATTTAAATATTATATTATAATATTAATTTTATTATATTTTATATTATCATATTATAAAGATAAAGAAGATAAAGTATAATACATATAATTATTGTTATATATTATTATAATATTTAAATTATTATATAATAATATAATATTGTAAAATATTATAAAATAAAAAGTATAAAGAGTATAAAATAAAGAAAGAAGAAAGGATATAAATCCATTTATATTTTTCTATTTTTCAATTGCTCTGTCCACTATTATAAGTGGCAAACAAATTTTTTTCAAAAAAGTTTAGTATATCAATAGAATATTATTGAAAACAATGATCAATAGAATTATGAAACTAATTTTATGTGCGCCACTATAAGTGTCAAACATTTTTTTTTTTGAAAATTAGTTCACACATGAATAATTTTATATGCACAAATGTATTTGTAACTTAAATTTTATCTTTTACATTTTGTAACATAAATTTATATATTTATTAAAGTTAATTTTTTAGAAATAATTATAAAAATTTTTCTAAAAATTATGTATAATATAAATCTTATTTAGTTAAGATATATTCTTTTAAGTAAAAAAAATATATATTCCAAAAGTAAAAGATTATTTTGTAGAATTGATTTCAAAAATTTTAATTATCATCAAGTGGAAAAGAAAACGCTATTAAGTGTATATCTAAATTTTTTATTATTTAGTTCCTTATAGCATTATATATATATTTTTTTTTAGTTTCATATGAAGATATTTACTTTTTGTAAAATGTAGTACATTAATAGTATGTTTGTTTGTATTTAAATATATTATGTTTTTTTAAAATAATTTGAGAGACTACCATTTATCCAATTGCAAATTTAATTTAGAGAAGACTATTTAATGAATAATTAATTTATATTATAATTTAAAGTAAGTATAACAAAAGACATATAGAAATAGAAACACAACTATTCAGTGCTATAATTTAGATATCTCTTGGTTCATTGTGAGCGTCTATTTCTGAATGTTGTACTATTAACCTAATAGTAGAAATATAAGGAGTATGTATATCGTAATCTTGAGGCTCAACATCATTTGTATGATGGGTGAAATGAGAAATGATAGATGATCCAAGAGCAAATTTAGACTGAGCCAATATCTGATTATAAGAAAGGGTACTAAAAATATCAGGGATGATACTGTCCAAAGTAGTATATGGCTCAGCTTGCTATCCAGAAGAATGAATGAATGAATGACATACAAGGCTGATGTGCCCGAGATGAGAAACTAAGTTCTGTCTACCATGATGATGGCAGTATAGAAGATAACAAACTCATATATGACTGAAAGGACTTAGATGGACTGACCATATGTGTAAAGGAACTAGACGGTTGAAGTGAAAGATTCAGTTGGTCTCCTAATGACCCATATGTTTAACTGAATGGATCAGATGACGATGTCATGGATGAAGGTCCAACACCTTGTGATGGGCCATATGTAGCAGTGTGAGACTCAAATGGTTGTGGTATGGATGAATGGCCAACACAGTTTAATGAGCCATATATAGTAGTGTACGCCTGAAATGACTGGGGGATAGTTAAAGGTCCAAAGCCTTTTGATGACCCATATGTAGTAAGGAAAGGAGGCTCAAATGAATGTGGCATAGATAAAAGTCCAACACCCTCTGATTGACTATACCTATATGCACTGCCATAATGAAAATGCCAATGGTGGTGATATAAGTATACATTTTTGCGATGGTGGGATAGGTGTACGCCTATCAACGAATCCATGCCTACGAATGGCTTCGATGCCTATGAATAGCTATTGTAGTTGCATCTCCCTCTCCAGGGTAAGGAATGGGGTTTGATGCTAGACATGGTGGTGACATGCTAAAATGGCAGCGATCTTAATGTAGAACATAAAATATATTATTGACAGCTTGATAGAGTGCATCAATGTTTTGTTATGTTGGTCTGTTATCACTATGTTGTGTAATCTCGAGACTATAACCTACAAAAATTTTGAAAATAAAGAAATTAGATAAAAAGACAAATAATATATTTATTTTCAAAAAACTTAGATTAGACACTAACCACAACTCCAATTGAAACACCTCGGGGTGTGATTCAACCCCCAATGACATGATACCAGATAAAAAGGCAAATAATATATTTATTTTTTTTAAAAAAATTAGATTAGACACTAAGCACAACTCCAATTGAAACACCTCGGGGCGTGATCCAACCCCCAATGACATGATGATACCACTTCATATATTGTGAATGAAAATGAAGTAGTGCAACCAAAGGGGTGCCAATTACGACATGATTATGCTAATCATTTCATAATGTTATCCATCACGCATTATGTGTCACTCAGTTCCTCATAGTATGACATAACTCAATTGAGTGTACGTCATCTGTCTACAATGGGGGATGAGGAATTGGTTGTTGTAACCTAAACTGGCGCAACACTTGATTGAGGTGGTATCATTCAATAATATGAAAACAAATTAGTGGTATAATTGTCCTTCAAATTGCACTCCCATGCAAATAGTAATTTGAAAGTTTCTACATAATATCAACAGTTTACAACTCTTATATCATCTGTGTATATATATATATATATGTAAATTATATTTATAAATCAAACAATGCAATGATGATATTTTATACATTTATATTAATTTAGATATACCTCCTCAGAGTATTGATCATCAAGGGCAAGCTGAATGTCTTTGCGACATTGGTCACAACACACGTTGCACTCCACTTGTACAAAATAAAGCATGCTAGAACAACATCATTAGCATATTAAAAATTTAATAATTTATATCACTAATTGTTGTCCAAATGATGCACCATCAACTTGTGTTAAACCATGCTGAAAGGTAGGAGAAATACATGGTAATCAATCTCATGCTTATATTTGCAACAAAAATAGTGGTTCACTAAGTTGGTGGACTTGTGGATCGGTTGCATGACAAGTCTCTCTATATAACCATGCTAAACATGCACCATGCTAACTATATTTTCCTGCATGGTGAAGGTCCTGTAACGGTGGAAGGAAATGCAATTGACACAGGTTATAAATGAGTTATGTATTATTTATTTCAAAATTAAATCATATTTTATTTAAATATACTTATGGAATTTCATTTTTATGATTTTATTGAGTTACTTATGCCAATATTACTTTTGATTTTGAATGGGCTATAAAACTATTCATTTAAAATTTTTTTCTAGGAGAAATTTTTACTTATGCCAATTTTAAAATCATTCATATGGGAGAAAATTTTCTTTTTAATTAATACTTCAACTTCAAATAAATCAATAATTTAATCATTATTAAGTATATAATATTATTAGATTAATAATATAATCATTATTAAGTATATAATATCAATAATTTTTCATTTTCAATTAAATATTTTTCTATACAAAATTCTATCACATGTCTATGATAATATTATTAGTTAAAACAAGTAAAAAGAAAGATTTCTGGATTCAACCAATTCATTAAAAAGGAAAAGTGAAAAAGCTTTAGGTTGACAATTTTATTTTTATTTTTATAACTAAGTTGTAATATGTTGACAAATATTAAAACAATTTATTGATGGCCCCAAAAATAATTAACAATTAAATATTTATTAAATCACAATTAATTAACTACAACCTAGTTTATGAAAAAAAACTTAAATATAATTTCTTAAAACTATTTTAATATTGACTATCATTTAAAATGTTTACTTTACAATTAATAATTAAATATCTATTTCATCTAATTTTAATAAAAAGTAATTGTTAAATCCATAAATATTACATTCATAAATTAATCTAATTTACAATAAAAACATATTTGTTACACCAAAAATATATGAACAAAAATTTTTTTTTTATTTTACTTTTACATTTAGATTTTAATTTACTTTATAAACTTTAGTATGAGATTTTAAAAATATTATGATGTCTCATTCTTCCTACAATCTCATTATTTAAATTAATTCATTTGTATATAAAATTTAAGATTATTATACATATAACTAATCATAATTTTTTTTCATATTCCAATTATATTTTTAAAATATTAAAATATTATTTTTAAAATGTGATATTATTTTTCATTTTTTTTAGTGCAGCCGAATAGTGATTAGTATAACCAAATATACTATAATATTATATGGATTATTTTTATGTATATATAAATACTTATAACTATATAATTTGACATGAGAATTAAAAAAAAAAGTCCACTATTGACCTACAAAATTGATGTCTAACAATATAATAGCATACAAACAATAAATTGATATCTACTTATAATTAAATTATGTAAATAATGGCTATTCTCAAATAAAAATAGCACAAATAATGGTACTCTTGTAAATTTTTATGTAATCAATTTCAAACTTACAAATTATCCAATATCAATATCACATTAAGTGAAAATATTATCCATATTAATAGCAACAACTACACTCATGTTTTTATAGAAAATTAAGTATAAGTATTTTTTTTCATTATTTTTATGAGCCAAAACTATTATAATATTTACCGAACCTAAAATATTTTAATATTGCAGAAGCATAGCAGAATTTATTCAAGTATAAAAACTAATTTTATATGCTTTTCCACAAAAAAATAACTTTAATTCAACTTAATAATATATCTCTTAATTCCTGCATACCATATAAAAAATATAATTACTATCACATATTTTATTATCTAGTATCAAAGAAGAAAATAAAATAAATATAGAACATTTTTTACATGTTAGAGTATCACAAAAATTATTTATTTTCTTCTGCGTGGTTAACTTAAAAAAAAATATTCAGGAAGTTTGATACAAATAAAAATTGAGAATAACTGAATATTATTTGAGAGAGGGAGAAATTTTAAAATTAGATGAAGGAGAAATTTTGATACATATCACATAAATTTTTCATTATTTTGAGACCCCCCTCATTGTCTGGATGAAAGTATATATACTATTGCTCGTCCGCTAGTTAAACTGGCGGATGAACTCCAGCAAAGATTTTCAATGGGAATCTTAGTGTGAAAATATCTGCTAGTAGAGATTCTCATCATTCCCGGGATTCCCAGGAATGATATTCTCTGCCAATTTAACTGGCGGACGAATAATATAAAATTCCAAAAAATTCTAACTAACGGACAGTGTGTGTACAGTAACGTCTGCCAGTTTAACTGGTAGACGAACGATATTGATCACCCATCTCTGTTAAATAATTTTTTATTTGCTCTATTTTTACCCTATTTCTCTATTTTTTTTTTTACACTCATTTACAAATTAGCCCTTAGTACACCGTGCCTTTGTCTTTGTTTTATAGTATTTCTTATCATTTATTAGTTATATTAAAAAACATGTTTCCAATATGAGGATCTCTAATTTATGTGTGCAGATTACAACACGCAAAGATCTTCTAAAGGACCTTGCTCACCGAGTGGCCCAATCCGTTTCGTCAGTTAACTGACACGGAGGGGCAAATAAGCTTATGGAACTATCAGTGGAACACTCATGGAAACTGCCAAATCAATGAGCCCAGGACCTGCTTCATGAAGACAATCATACTGAAAAGAAGAAGTGGATTGCTAAAAGCATTGTTGAATGGTGGTGTAATTCCTGTAACTCAAAGTGCAGTAGGTGTTTATCGTGATGCAATTAAGAAGGTACGAGGTAATGAGACTGTTCTTGGCCTGAGATGTGTTGAAAAGAATGAAGTCTAATTGCTCTCCAAAATTTATATATATATGCTATAATAAACTTTTTATCAACGTCATTTCCTCTGCCACTAAAGAAATGCAAGGCAGGGAAATCTGTGGAACCGGATATATAAAATTGCCTACTGAAGTGGCAGGCTAATTAACAAATATTTTAATTTTTAGTTTTATTTATAATTATAGTTATAATTATAATTATATTATAATTAATTATAATTCCAATTCTATACTAGAATTGAAATTGAAATTATAATTTTAGCTCAATTTCAATTCTATCCCTTCACAATACTAATACTAAAATTACAATTCCAATTTAATTCCAATTCTGATGGAATTGAAATTAGAATTAGAATTAGGAATTTCAATTCAAATTCTGTTATCTAAATCGATAAAAAAAAAACTGATTGGAATTTAATCTGATTTAAAAAAAATTCAAAACAATTTGATTTAAAATGATTTACCCAAATCCAACTAACTGATTAACTCGAATTTGATTCGATCTAGGGGTTAATGCAAATGATCCAATCTAAATAAAAGTATTTAAAATTTATTTTAAAATCAAAATATTTTTTATTTTTTAATTCCATGTAGATTTAATTTAATATTCATTTTTATTATATATATTTATTTGCTTAGAAAATAAATTATCTAATTTTATTAAATATTTAAATGAAAATAAAATTTTTTTAATTAAGTTCTATTTATGTAAAATCAATCTAATTAAGAAAATAAATTTTAAAACATTATTATTTTTAAAATAAAATATAATAAAATATTACATAAATAGAATCTAAATAAATATTTTAAAATAATCTAACTGAATAATTTAAAAAATGAAAAACAAATTACACGACCTAAATTGTTATCTTTAAGAATAAATTTAAAATTTAATTCAAAATTCTTTATATATATAAATTCAATTTGTATGCCAAATCCACCTGCTTGGAATCCAAATGATTCAACTTAACTTAAAAACATTCTAAGTCAAAAATGACTCTGAATCAAAAATGGCCTGACCCAAAATGACTCAAATAGACCCATTTGAACTTCTAAATAAGTTTTATATATTCTTGGATTTTAAGTTTTATATATTCTTTGATCTTTCTTTATGATCAGTCAAATTGTCCACATATGTTTCATGTATTATTACAGTTATATCCTTTCCATCAATAATTTATTATATTTCAAATATTTATTACTATTTTATAAGGTCAGATGTCGCTCCTGGTGATACTTACAGTATTAATAAATTAATTTTTGTGAAATAAACGGAGCATATTTTCTCCTTCTTTCTCATCTTACTTGATTCTTGGAGAGATTAGCTTTAATGGGGAGTTTATTCTTAGAGAGAATAGCTTTAGTAGGGAGGTTTCAAGGCCAATGGTGAAGAATGAAAGTTAGTGGTAATGGTAGCTTGACAGCAACACCAGCAGCGGGGGCATCTGAAATTGTCTTTTTTTTTTTCTTTTTTATGCTTTGATTTTATTAAATAGTCAGAAAAAAAAAAAAAGAAACTTGGAATTTCGATCTTGAATGAAAACGAAGGCTTGTATGTAAAAGGGCTGACTTTTTTCTTTTTCGGAATTTTGCCCGAAGAACGAAAGTTGTTTTGATGAGCCAATTTCACTGTGGCTTGGCATTCCTTTAGCCTGTGTTTGGCAAAATTGTATAGGGGGGAAGGAAAATAAGGAAGGAAAATAAATTTTATTTTTCCTCCTTATTTTCCCCTCTCATGTTTGGATAAAAAGGAGGGGAAGGAAAATAAGGAAGGAATTCCCTTGTTTGGATAACCAAATATGGGAAGAAATGAGGGAAAATATATTATACATTTCCAATTATGCCCTTTAGTAAACAAAATAATTAAATATATAATTATATTGTATAATAATAAAAAATAATTTTTATATAATTTAATTGATTTTATATGAAATTAAAATTTATATAATGATAAATATAATGTTAACACAAAAAAAATTTTAATTTTTTTATATTTGAAATGTTAAAAAATATATTTATAGATTGAGTCAATGGAATGGATATGTGTAAATAAATATTCCTCTAATAACTAACTATTTCAAGGATTT
>CATIWR010010117.1:0-20920 GCA_949677035.1 Omphalea diandra
CTCTGTTATACAAGATAAACCGGTGTTGGCAAAGTTCTGAATAAGGAATCCCACTAATCTGCAGGAGAAAGCTTTCCATTATGGTCAGTATCATTGATCTTGTTACTAAATATGCACTCCAATCTAATAAATGATTTCAACAAAATATAAGCAAGCTGATGCATGTTGGTATCAGGTTTAAATTGAAGGTCGGAAAGCTAGGACCAAAGATAATACAATACAATACATCAAAGGGACACCGATAGGACATCACAACATAAAATATTTTCATCTCTTTTTCATGCTCTACATAAGAATCAAACAATGACCCGACATAAGAGAATCAGGAAAAGCAGAAGGAGAAAGTACCTTGGACATCCATTCAGTCACTTCTTTAACTCCACGATTTTGAGACAAAACCACAACATATATTTCCATTCTGTTGCAAGTACTGAGAACAGCAGCTTCTTCTATATGATTCAAATCACATAGCTCACCAATGGCTTGAGGCCATTGGGCTTCTGGAATGGCAAGTTTCTCCCGAATTTCAACTGGTGCAGTATGCACATTAAGCCCTATGACAGCAATGCTACTCTTTTCCTTTGTATACCCTGAAAATAAAAGACCATCAGTTATTCAACAATTATTTCTCATAAATGATTTTTTACATTAATGTAGCAATAGCAAGCATAACCAATTCTGATATCAAAATTATTCTACAAAAATTGATAATACCCATCTTAATAAAAAGAAAAAACTAATGACCAGGCACATTTCATATGCCAAACACGAATTACAACCTCCATTTTCCTGCTTTCCCTTTAAACATGGGAACCCATTTTACATATTTATGTGGTCAAAACCCTCAAAAAAACCCAATAAAAGAATTATTATTATATTTGCCAATCATCAGCATTGAATAAAAATGCATCACCCATCAAGGCAACCAAATTCATAGAAAATTGCGCCACCAAGTTTGACTTTTTCTTTGTTCTAATCTGAAAATTATAAGAGCTTCAAATACCAGTCTAAAGTCATCTCTAAAACTGCGAGATTAAACCAAAATGAAACATCAGACCTCTGCTCTTTTTCTCCTTTAATCTAGCTATCCATTTTTTCATTTAAGAAAAAAAAAATTTCAATAAAAAGAATCAAAGCCTACAGGATAATTACAACTGTATCAGTGAACCATCCATCAGTTACAGCATTGCATTGCACACAAATGTATTAGCCATCATCAGGGAGGCGGCCAAGTACTAACAAAATGCGTATTGTGCAGTCAAATTTGACCTTTTTTATTTTTAATTTCCTAGTTTGAAAATTCTAACAATTTCTATAAAAAGAGAACATAATATAATATAAAATTACCAAAATAATAATAATTAAAAAAATTGAGGTAATACTCACTTTCAATTCCAGATGCCATGAGTTGCTCAAGCGCAATTAGATTGGAATTTATGGATTCCATCTTATCAACCGCATTCAAATTCCGAGGACCAGCCTCGCACCTCAAGGAAAACGACACTGAAGACGAAGAAGAACAAGAATAAGTCCTCCTCTTCGTTAGTTTTTGCGATCCGCACCAAAGAGAAGCTAATGGAACAGCGGAGGACTTAATCAATGACTGCATTTGGGTCGTTGACAAGGGAACCGAGCCCGCGAAGGTTAGCGACATTGAGAGGATTGAGCAGAGAAAATTATCGGTAGATTAGGAGAGCAGAGATGGGTTTGGTGGATGCAGAGGAAGAATCAATATGGAGCTTCTTCCACCCGGCGTACAACTCATATACATATTGTATACTATTGGTTTCGAAGGCAGATGGAAATTTTCGTAAATTCAAAACCCCCAAAATTTTCGATAATATACTATCGAATCCCTTATTTTATAAAAATTTATTTTCAAATCCCTGTGTTTTGTCGGAACTCGAGGGTTGTAAAATATGTTATTATAAGATGAGGTATGAAATGATGTATTATGTTAAAACTTAGGGAGGTTTTAGTATTTCATCTTTTTTTATAAGGGAGGAAATAGGAATAAGATGCGCGTTTCTTCCACACGCCGCTGCCTCGTTTTGACCATTACTACGATGGCATGGTCAATTGGGGAGTTAGATGTTTTAATATATTATTTAAAATATATTTCACATTTGGCTAAGAAAAAAATATTGTTTAAGAAAAAAAAAATAAAGAGGTCTAAAATAAAATCTCTGTATGGCTTCAGAGTAAAATTTTTACGCTTCAATTTGGTTGTTTGAATCTTTCTTCTTTTGAAAAATGAATTTAGATGTTTCCTCTCATTGTATTCTATCTTTACTCAATTTTTTTTTCCAAGAATATTAATAATTTTACTTAAATTGACAAAATCTCACCATAACTTAAAAAGGGTTTTTTAAAAATATTTCAATAAAAATATTTTTGAATCAAATCATGTGTCAACTGGGATTAAATTCCTTTTAAAATGAACTAAATTCCATTTCATATATTAACTTCTAAAGAGATGTTATCATATCAAAAAAATATATATATTTTATTGCTAATTAAATAAAATAATTCTTTATTTAATTTACATTTTTCTCTACTTGTCAACCAAAACAATTCTATTCACCTCTTCAACCAAACCCATTGCATTCTCTGTTCCGGTTAACCCAAATTTAGTTGGCTTAATTTGTTTGAGTTGCGTAACATAGTATAGCGATAATTGTATGGTTAATTTTATAAGTGTATTTAGATTAAAGGCTTGTGAATAATTAAGAATTAAAAATTAATATTTTCCATTTATTGATTTTACAGTGAATTATTTTATGCAACAGACTTACGTTATCATAACGAGTGATGTTAGAACCATCGTAACAAGTGGTATCATAATTGTGCTTAATGGATTCAAAATTTGAGGTGGAGCTACTCAATGACAAAAATAAATTTAGGATATAACAAAATAAATGAAGGATATTCTTATGCAATAAAAATTATTTAAAAGTATTGAATAAAAATAAATCAATTATTATGAATGATGATGATTGAGAGAAGTTTTAATAAAAAGCAAGTAAATATAATTTACTTGATTTTAACTCCTTGATGTAAATATCGTGTATTGAATGAAACTAAACTTATTAGTTTATGGAAGAAATTGGAAGAGTTTTATATTTTAAAATTACTTACAAATCAGTTATATTTAAAAAACAATTTTATCAATTGATACTCAAATTTCAAAAATAAGAATAAATCCATAATCATGAATATCCAACAATGGGATGCTTCACAATTATGAAATTGGGCTGATCTATAAAGGGAGGCAACGAATTTAAAATTAGGGATTTGGAATGATCAAAGAAATAATTAGGTATTAGAAGTGATCTAAAAAATATTTAGAAGGGGTGGTCGACAGGCTAAAAGTGGTCACATTTGCCAATTAAACTAATAGAAAAAAAATTAACCACCATTTGCCACTTTAAATGGCTAATGAAGTACAAAATTTATGTAAGGTGGACCAAAAGAAATTTATTTATTTTTTTAATATTCATCAGTTTAATTATCGGACAAACTTATTTTTATCCGTTGACTCCTCTATTCGCTACATATTTTTTAAACTATCTCTATTAGCTAATTATTCTTTTGATCACCCTTAATCTCTAATGTACTTTGTTACCTCCCGTTTGTAATTTATCCCTATGAAATTGAGTTCCTTAAAGTGGAGTTGCTCAAAGCCACCAAGCATGCTAGAGAAGACGTATAGCATGTCATACCCGCGTTATATTTGACCTTTTTCTGCAATTTTGTATAGAATTTAATTGTACGTCCTTCATTTTATGTATTTGATCATATCAATTTAGTATCTATTTTAATTATTTTTGATACTCGTGTATAAAATTTAAAATAATTAATTATATAGATAATTTGATCGAATGCCCTTTATTTTTATATTTGATCATATTAAATTTGATATCTATATTCTTCATTTTCAATTATCATATATGAAAATTTTAAACAATCAAACAAAGTCCTGACGACAATAGCATTACTTAAGGTTATGTTCAGTTTAAATTTCACACATGATTACAAAAAATATATAAGATTGATATATAATTTGATACAAACAAATAAAAATAAAAAAAAAGAATGCGGTCAAATTTTATACAGAATTTTTGTAAAAGGAGCCAAAAAATATCTTTAAGGGTGACATACTATAGGTGTCACCCCTATATCAACACTTATAAGAGTACTAACACCTTAAACAATTTTAAATGTCTTAAACTTCATCTAAAATCATCTTATAATGTGTCAACTAATAAGCACAATAAAAAACTAAAGCAAAAATATTTTGGATGTTACACTTGGACTTATCTAGCCAAAAAATGCAATATTTACCATGTTGGAGCTCTAAAAGCCAATTTATTCTGGATTCAAGGTTCCAAATAAATCCTAGAATTATATATTTTATTATATAAATGATTAAAAATAATAAATGTTACTTAATATATTAAAATGTGTAAAATAAATATTATAATTTCAGTAAATTTATCAAACATTTTTGTTATAATTTAATAAAGACTTAGATAGATTTGCAAAACATTTATAAATTTAGCATTGCATAACTTGACTCACCTCATTTAATAAATAAACTCAGCCAAAATCTAAAATTTATCTCATTTAATATATAAACCAAGCTTGTATTATAGCCAAAATTTAGTTTTGTTTGATTCTTTTGCAGCTCCACCTGATTAGATATTCTAAAAAATTAAAAGCACAAGATAAGCCATCTTCAAATAATAATTTCACAATTTCAATTTTGATATAAAATATTGCACCTATGGCAAAATATCTCTATGACATTTGTATCAAAGACATAATTTAAAGTAGACGAACTACATCACATATAGTTCTACCATAAATCCCAACTTATCGTCAGTGAATTTGAACTCCTTATTTCTTTAAAATTTTTAAGAAAAATGATAATAAATGAAATTTATTTTTTTAGGTGGAAAATTGTGATTTTCATTATTAAACCATGAAATAACTACCTGCAGAAAAATATTAGCTTCCAAATAAGATTGATTATTATAAACGCCTATGTCATGCCATAATTAAATTCTTTAAATTCATATAAAATCATCCATTCATTTCATTTCATTAGACGAAAAAGTTCTGCCATTAGGATTTTAGAGATTTCTACGTTAGTCAATAACATAAACATAAGAATAATATAACAAAATATTTTTATAATAGCATAAATGCCCATTTACAATCATACAGAATACTTTTCTTAAAAAAGATCAAGAAACAAAGCAATCAAGACCCTAATATAGCCTTCCCTCTGTCTATCTCGCCACCGCTGTCACCATTCATATTTCCTCTCTTTCCTTCTAATCTCACCACCTCCACCACCAGAGCCATCACCTCTTTTAAAATCTCATCACCACCACTTTTCTTCTTCACCCCTTTTTTCTTAATATCAACACCGCGACTATCACCATACCATGGCTATCACCTCTTTTAAAATCTCACCATCACCACCATAACCGTCTTCTCTTTCAGAATCTCACTACCACAACTCTTCTTCATCCCAAATGATTTTAGTTAGCAGGGAAGCACCAACAATGCACAAATAAAATGAGTTCTTTGTTTATATATATATATATATTTTACTTGAGCCATTAGAATCAACTCGCACTTTGATCAAGGCCTTTATTACCAACTTCACTAGCATGGCCATGTACAATTGCAAATTTATTAATTAATTGTGATATTATTTATTTATTTGTTTCACTGAAAAGAAAATGATGAATATAATTAAAATTAGAAAATATTATTTATCAACATATTAATTTATCAGAGTTGTATTTTAATTTTCATTTATTTACATTAACATAATATAGTCATGCAAATGTATATATATATATATATATATATATATATATACCCAACCCTTTTGATAGAACATCCGAGTTGGTTAGTGCCGCTATCAAAATTACATTAATGTTTCGTAGTATATAGCGCATTGTTATTACGTTAGTGTCTTTTATGTAATATAATATCATCCTGTCTTAATATGAATTTTGTTTGTATTAAAACTCTAGTGAAGAGGTTTAGACCAATAAAATCAGAGTCCTTCAGATATTTAACTTTGAGATATCTAAGCCTAATCAAATTCTGCGTTTGTTGCTTGCATCCTACGAACTCCGAACAGTATAAAAACTATTTCATCTGTTAACAAACCTCATTAGCATCTCCCAAGAGGCTGCAGTGGCAAAAAGGGTGCCGAAACCATATTTCTCCACAATAACAAATTTAACTGTTGGCCCTGGTTACTTCTTGCCTACAGGCCTTAAGTCACTAAATTGCCAAGCATGGATCCTTCTGTGATTAATGATTTAAGCTTCTTTAATCCATATGTTCTGCCTGACATCCCAGAGTTCATCACAGACAATTTGGAAGATCTATCTCAGAGGTTTCGGCAATCGGTTTATGACTCTCTCTTATATTTGTAATCTGATCATAAGCTTCAGAGAATGGCACAAACCAGGTCCTTCGCAGTTTGCCCAGGTCCTTCGTAGTTTGCCAACTTGACTGCTTTGCTTGAGGATGAGTTGATTGATAATTAACGCCTGGCTGATCACAGTACGATTAGCATATTGTCATTACGTTAGTGTTTTTTTAAGTAATATACTGTCTCAATATGATTTTTGTTTGTAAACAGAATGTGTCCACATCTGTTTCAATTTAATAAACTATAGAATTCAAGTCAATTTCAAGATTTTTTCTTTGTCATCTGACTATGGGTTATGTGAACTCTCATTCGTGATCTTTTAGGGGTTCAAATTAAACTAAACCCAATGCTATTACCCCTGCTATTAATTAAATCTCTGTGATAGTATTAATTGATCAGCAAATGATAATCTGTCTAAATTAGTTTCTGTGATCAGTATAGAGAAATTTTATTTTGTTTGCTTAACACATCACATTTTACGAATTATAATGATTTGATTGTCCACGGCTTAATATATTATATGCTATGAAATTAGTTTAAATATTGGTATAATTAGTTTTAATATAAAAGATGCTATGAAATTAGTAAAAATCTTGGTACATAAGCTATAATTTCTTCCATTACATATTGGTATTCCATCTTCCAAGATTGAAACAATTTGATAACGCAGAAATAATATATAAGATTTCAAAGAATGTGGGCTTTGTTTACATAGGAAATTTTTGTTTCCAATCAAAGAATTACAGTTAGATATATAACATGAAATTTACATAGTCACTTATCCTCAAAATCCTCAGCTCATCTTCGAGTAAGATGCTTTTGCTACTAAGTTTCCTTGATTTTGCTTCCGTAAATTTATTGTTCTCAGAATGCTGGAGATCTGCAATATGAATTCCAGGTTGTAGGCAAGAACACTCGTTGAACTCCTTCAGCCTTTATTATGGGGAAAATGATTCCTGATGCCACCTAAAGAAAGGAAAATATTGTAACAAATGCCTAATAATAGATTTTAGCAGATATTATAGGAAGTTGATTGAAAATTAAGAAATCATTAGAAGCATTATTAGCTGTACACACCGATATCATTCTAGCCCCAATCCAGATGCGCGTAGCTGAAGGAAGTGGAACAATTAAGCGGCCAACACCATAGATAGCCACGGTGAAGAAATGGAGAACCAAGCCCAATGGAAGAGGATTGAGTCCAGAGAGCAAACCAATAGGCCCACTTGCTAGGCTCAGTTGGTCGAAACATGCTTGGTGCATTTCATTCCGTGCAGGATCAGTTGATGCACAAAACACTTTGTACAAGGCTCCAGCCAATGTGTTTATGGTAGATGCTACAGGCTGAAAATGGGACTGGGGATGTATATAATGTTAGCACCGCTGTTACTTTGTTTATTGCAGATACAAATACTTTCCTATATTTTATAGTCATCATCAACTAAAAAATAAAAATTATAAATAGAATTGGTGCACTGATGCAACAGAGAGTGAAAAGCCATCAACTCACCTTGTGTAGCGTATTGAAAGATTCAAGATATCTGTACAGGGAATATGAATCACTTAAATCATGCAGAGGCCTTAGAAGATTCCTTAGTACAACTATATCAGATAATGCCACAGTCATCCCTCCTCCTGTTAAAGGATGCCTCATGTTAAATCATCCCCCAACAGAAGAGCACCTGGAGTGGGATAAGGAGCTGCAGGCATACTTCTATCAGGCATGGTTCTTATATTTCCTTTGTTGATTACAGAAAGGAATGCATCAGTTAGCGCTTGGGGTATCGGAACATGCAAGTTCTTAATTAGTCAAAAACATCAAAAAGAAATTCATATGAATTCTCCCAAGCATCATAAATCGAAGTATTTCCAAAAGAAAAGTTCCTAAAACTGCCATGAAAGATCAAATTATGTTTTTTTATCAAGTAAAATAATATGAATTAACGTGAAAATGCATTAGCATCCCAAGGAAAGTTTGAATACCTGAGGAGCCTCAACAGTTTTCAAATAGTTGGCCATTTCACCATTTGAAATGGAAGGCAGTTGTTTGCCTGGTATGTCAACTAAGCACCGAATTTCAGAGCTACTGATACGATAGAACAAGATTGGTGAAGGGTTAGCCAGAACAACATGTCCATGATTTGGGTATGGAAGCTCACAATTCTCTAAGATCAAAGCGACAAAACAAGAGGGGATATCAACCTGCCCAAGTAAAATGATTCGAAATTTTACTTCAAGCCCAAGGCAAAATTCAAATGTAAGAAGTACTAGATTTTCCATATGGTCTTCAAAGTCATGAAATAGCAAAGGTTGAAACAATATCTTGACCTTAGGATTGCAAAGAGAACGTCGCAAATTTGAAAAGCATTCATCACAAACTATTGTGAGCGGGGCGAATGCAGTGAGTTCTGGACCAGTTTTGGTCTTGTGTTGCACACCTTTGATAGTCCCCTTTACATCAACAAGAGAAGCAGCTTTTTCTCGCATCTTTTGAATGAAACATCCATTGTGAAAACTTCTTCCAGCCACAGTTACATCAAAGCTTTTCAATGGATAGGATAGTTAAGTGCTCCTCCCATCTTTGTAAAGAGCATATCCAAATACTTGTTGAGCATCCTACGCAATCTGCAACCATGAATACACGTCAAGAATTAGAGAATAATACCATTCTCGTTCAGTTCTATGCAATCTGCAACCAAGTAGCTACATTTCATACTCACCTTCAAGGCCTAACTCAATCAACTTGAGGTAACCTCCAGGTTGCAAAAGTTCTCCAACAATTCTGTCAGGTAAACTCAAGTCTCTTTCGATGACGCGCTCTTCAACCATCCTGCAATATATGTAAAGAAACGATGTTAAAGATTGAAATTGTTCTTTGGAAACTTGGTTACAATGGACAGCTAAATCCCCTAGTTGACATCTAAAGTAGCTAAAGGACAGAGAGGTTGACCTTGCCAAGACTGTAAGCAAGGGCGGAGCCAGCAAGACCTGCTCCAACAATAATTACTTCTGTATTCATAGCATTTTCTGATTGACATATCTCTTGTTCAAGGCTCTTCATAGCTTCATCTCACATTTTCCTTTGAATTTTGGTTTTCTTTTTTCCTGTTGAATAGTGCAAACCCAAAAACAGAAGCAAAGATTCCTCCCATTTTATATTGATATTCCATCTCCAAGAACTAAGCAAAATCAATAAATGAGATTTGTCTCTGTTTCGGTTGTGCTGATTTGCTTGAGTTTCTAACTGATATTGGTGGCTTTTATAGGTTAAGTTAGTCAAAAATTGCACTAAAATAGGTGTCCAAATGTAGGACTAAGAGGTCAAATAGAATTAGCAAGATGTGGAAGTTGGAGATATGCATTTAAGTTTTCAAATAAAGTTAGAAGTGTTGTCAAATTCATAAATTATTATTAAGCCACTTTGATTTGTTGGAAGCTAGCAGAAAACAGGATGTGTCTGCATATAGAATTCAAGTCAATTTCAAAATTATTTCTTTGTCATCTGACTATGGATTATTTGAACTCACATTTGTGATCTTTTAGGGGTCAAATTAAACTAAACCCAATGCTATTACCACTATAACAAGCCAACATCACCTCCAAGATAATTGCATAACTACACCTAAAACATACAAGAATCTTGTTGTATTCGTCTACTGTTATAGCCTTCCATCCATCTATCTTGCCACCGCCAACATCACCTCGTATTTCCTCTCTTTCCTCTTAATCTCACCACCATTATGGCCATAACCTCTTTCAAAATCTCACCACCACTACTATGCTCATTGTCTTCTTCAAAATCTTACCACCACCACCACTTTTCTCCAACCCTGATGACTTGATTTACAAGAGAAAACACCATCAATGCAGTGGAATGAATGAGTTCCTCGTTTATGTTTGAGTTGAGCCATTAGAATCAACTCTCTCTTTATTTAGGCCTTTACTGTCAACCTTCGCCAGTCCGGTCATATACAATATAAATAAATTAATATCATTTTATTAATTAATTATAATAATAATATTAATATAAATCTAATATTTTTTTAATTCATTTCTTTCGATAATACTATAATATATTTTTCATAAAAATTTAATATTCAAACATAAAAATATTTTTGTTAAAAATTTAAATAATATATAAGATTTTTTATTTAAAAATTAAATTTTTTGAAAAATATGTTATGTTATAATGGAAATGAATTAATAAGCATTAGAGTTATATATATATATATATATATATATATATATTAGTTTTATAAAAATAGATATAAATCGATTTTAATACAATATAAAATGTATATATTTCTTAAATTATTTAATAGAAAATTATTTTATAAATAATTAATAATATGTTTAAGATATATAATATAAGAAAGATTTTAATTAAAAAAATAATAAACTAAATTCCGTTAATTGAGAAAAAATATGACTAAGTATCGATTAAACTTAATAATCATGATAGAAAGAAAAAAGTTTTATATATATATATATATATATATATATATATATTATTTTGATCTTAGATTTACGAAGAATATTTATCATTTATCAAGCTGGTCCCAAAAATTATTCATAATACCACTTATTAAATTAATATTTTAATAAATAATTGACTAAGAACTATATATTATTTTTATATTATACTTATTAATTTAAAAACTATACAATACCTGACTAAAAAGAAAAAGTATATAAAAGAAAAAAATTCAAATATTGAAAAAAATATTTTTTAAAGAAACATAAATTTAATTATTTATATAATTAAAAATAAAATCTAAAAATAATTTAAATTGTATAACTTTAAAAATAATTTATTTTGATGTTGTCCATATTAAATAAAAATAGAATAAATTTTTTTAATTATTTATAATTTTTTTAGTCTAATTTGCCCAACTAGTTTTACTAAAAAAAATATGAAGCACAACGTTATCCAAAATCATCTCCCTTTCTGTTCTTCGCGATGACAGGTTTAAACACCCTCCTCAAAACCTCACCTTTCTCTTCCACCAAAACCAGTGTTTTCACCCCCACAATGGTACCTAAACCCACCTTCTCTACCCTTTTTTCTCCATCCATCTCTTTGACCAAAACCCATTTCACATTTTCATCTCCCAAACTCGTATCTAACTTCAGTTTTCTTGCTGGGTTTTGTGGTTCCTTCTACCAGAATACTAACCGTTCCTTTCGTGGTGGTGTTATAGCCATGGCTGCTCCTGACTCCATTCACAAGTCAGAGGAGGAGTGGCGTGCCATCTTGTCTCCTGAGCAGTTTCGGATTTTGAGGCAGAAAGGCACAGAGTATGATTTTATTATGTGAAATAATAATGCTGGAAATTCTTCTTTTGTTATGCTTTTTTCCCATATTTTTTTGATTCTGGGTTTGATTTTTTTTTTTAATTTAAAGATTTGGAATTTGGATTCATATCCTTGTTTGAAACAAATTAATGGAGTTGTGTTTTCATTTGTTAGCTAAGGAATTGCTGTCATTTATGCACGATCTTGGACATTCTCATATGGGAATCTACTGATTTTGGAAAAGGTTTCAAGTTTTCTTGTCCATCTATTCATTTTATTTCCAGAAAATATTGGTCCTAACTTTTTGTGTCAAATGCTTGTCCTAGGATCAGCACCTCTATTGTTGATATTGGTCTGGCATGGACATGACAACGAAATAGTTATTTTGAATCTTCATAGCACAGGCTTAAACTAGCCTAATCATGAGATCTGTGTATTAGATTCTGCTGTGGGCAGCGGGTGAGCAAACCTTTTCCCTGAAAGGGAAATCCGAGAATTTTGCTTTCAGTCTGATCCTCTTGATCAACGTTATCATCGTGACTCTGGCTTTTTTAGGTGCAAGCTTCATATGATTGAGAGAGTTGAAAAATTTTTGTGATGAGAAGGGGAGGATGGTGTTTTCTCAAATTTTAACCCAAGGGACTGGTAGTCTGGTTCTGGATTTTTGGCTTTTAAGCAAGACGTTCTTGTTTGACTTGTGAAGCCTAGACTGGTAGCAAATTTTATATGCTAGTTGGGACGGGTTAGGAGAATCTCTCCATTTAGATAGTAAGAGCAGCATATAGCAGCAGATTTCTCAAGTAACTATAGTATGGTTATACCTTCTTTTCATCATGGATTTGAAGAGCCAGAAATCTTGTGATTGGTTAGGGGAGAGTCCAATAGAAGTCCTGTGGCTTTCATAGAGGTCCTGTGGCAATTAGATGTGGCTTTCATTGCTGTCTTTCAGTCAGTTGAGTGACTTTTGGACATATTCCCCTGCTGTTATGCAGAGATTATAGAGTTGATGAAGTGGTAACAACCAGGAATTTTACAGTCTTGCTGTTGCTAACATAGCTGGATACAATATGTCACAGGGTCTAGCAAGAAGGGAGTGGGAGAGGTGACGTAAAAGGAATAAGAGGAGGAAGATAGGATTTGTAGTTTTTTTGTCTTCAAGGCATAAAAATCAATTGTATTATGAAGATTAGCTGCAATTTTCCCTATTAATTTTGAATTATGATCTTTGCAATATATTTGCAAGGGCTAGCTTTATTTTGTCAACAAAATGCATAAATGAAAGCAATGAGAATGTATTACAGGTTTCTGTAGTAGTAAATGGAAAATAGTAGGGCATAGATAATTTTAAGCACATTAACCTATTTGCTGTCTTTCATTTTGATTATGATCCTCATGTTATGAACTCTGACTGTAGAAATTTACGTCTGGTGGCGTTAATTGACTTTTGAAACCTAGACAAGTGTCTTTTCTTCTGCACCCAGTCTTGGACAGTTAAAATGAATGCTTCATATTATATAAGTTTTTTGCAATCCTGTCTGAAATTTCTGTTGCTGAACCATATATCACATGCTCAACTACCCTTGATTGTTTCAATATGTATCTCTCTGAGTTTTTCTTTGATGTGGGATTATATCATTCTTAACAATGATGTGGTCCTATGCAGGTATCCAGGGACAGGGGAATATGACAAGTTTTATGAAGAGGGTGTCTACCACTGTGCAGGATGTGGAACACCTCTTTATAGATCCACAACCAAATTTAACTCTGGTTGTGGTTGGCCAGCTTTTTATGAGGGTCTACCTGGAGCTATAAATCGAAACGTGAGCTTTCTTCCCCTTTTGTTGTACTAGTTCTTTGTACTCTCTTCTGTTCTATTAATCTTTGAAAACTTGTAGCAATTCATTTCTGGGGATACATTGCCATGACCAATATGTACTGTGTTTTCAGCCGGATCCAGATGGCATGAGAACTGAAATCACTTGTGCAGCTTGCGGTGGACATCTAGGGCATGTTTTTAAAGGTGAAGGATTTTCAACACCCACAGATGAACGCCATTGTGTCAATAGCATATCACTCAAGTTCGTCCCTGCAAATTCTTTGCAGTAAAAGTCTATTATAATGGTTCTCCGTGTTGGAAATGATAGATACTTGCTAAAACTAATGCTTTACTTGACGTTGAGTTACAGTCAGTTTGGTATGTACAAAAAAGGGTACTTGCTCACATATAATATCAAAGTTCTCTAATGGAAACCTATTCACTATCTCTGCCTACCATGCAGCTTCACTCTTGATGGTCTCATTACATCTTTTTATTAGGTATTATGCATCATTAGCATGTACAATTTATACTTCATTAATCAAGTTTCCATTTAGATTTGAATGTGCTCTCTCAATGGATTACCTGATAAATACATTTCTTTCAAAAAGAAGGCCATTGGTATTTGCATACACAATATGCCTTAGCGACTATTAATGAGTATTTAGTTCAATGATATAAGATTCAGATTTTAGACCTGAAACGCTTGAAGTTCGAATCTTGCATCTAAATTTTGGATATGTATTAAAAATCAATTTATGAATTGCTTTATTTATTGGCATTTAAAATTCAATTGCAGCATAAACTACTTTGTAAGAACAAAAGGTTTGCCAGTAATTAAAGTCACTCTTTATTATGAAAAAAAAAATATAATTTTGCAAGCTTCAACATTGTTTTCTAATAACTGCCAAGTCATTTAGCGTATGTTTGGATGGGATGACTAATGGCTGGTTTAGTTATATTAGAGAATGAGAAATGAAATCTTATTTTAAAACAAGTGTTTTAATATTTTAATATTTTTATTTGATATATCATATTAGGAAGAATAATGAGAAATTTTAAGTTTTTACAGTCTCATTTTTAAATTTTTGACTTAAATTAAAGTATAAAATATGAAAATAAATTGAAATTTTATTTTATTTTTATTTTTTGGTATATCAAACATGTTTTTATAAAAGTTTATTAAAATTAAAAAAAAAAAAAGAAGAGGAAAAGAGTAAAATACTTAACCTCTCTTTATGTGGGAGGAAGTGAGAAAATTCATTAAAGTAATAGATTTACTAAAATAACGCTAATTTTGATAAGAAACAAAATAACATAAAAGAATACTAAGATACAAAAATTTTTTAGCCGACTCTTTTCTACTTTTCACCCTCGAAATAAATTGCTATTCCAAATAAGATTTGAAAAATATCATTTCATTACTTACTCTTTATTCCCTCCTTACTTTTTATCCAAACAAAACCTCAGGATATACGTGTACTCTTGAGCATCAAAAGAAAAGAAAGTTAATTTTATTCAATGTTGATTTGATTTTTAATTTATTCTTAATAAAATTATTTATTTATTTTATATTTTTTCAAACTATTTTAAAAATGGGGCTAAACCTTATATACTCGTCTCTCTCAAATCCAAGTTTAACCTAGTCTTTTTGGGCTACTATCAACGCTGGCTAAGTCGGCAGTAACCTTTTCTTTTTTTTCTTTACTTTGTTAGTATTTCATTTTTCTTTTGTAAATAAGTGGTTTTCGTTCAGATCTATGAGGTATTTCACTCTCATGTATCAGATTTGATCATTATCATTATTGTGAATAGTAAGAGAAGAATGTTTGGAGCACATGTTACTTAAAGCATTAGACTCACTTATCTACTTTGAATGATGTTTTTTGAATGATAACAAAACTATAACAAAACCAAGAGAAGTTCTAATGTTTTGTACTTTAGTGTTTGTTTGATGTTTTTAAATAGACCCAACAAACATTAAAGGGCTAAAACAAATTCAACGGGGGTTGAACATCTTCCAACGGGTGTTGGACCATTCATCTGGCATTGAAGGTTATGCAATGGACATTGATTGGATGTTGCTTTTTTGGCAAAGTCTTCTAGACCTCGCAACAAGTGTTGTCCCTTTGCAATGGGCGTTGGAGAAAGCGTTCGAGGTTGAACTATACTAGATCTCGCCATAGGAATTGATGTTTTGCAATGGACGTTGATCTGAGCTAGCAACAGTAGTTGCAGATTCACAACAGGCGTGGAAAAAGTGTCTAAGCCTGAGATAAAGTTTCTAGAACCCAAAATGGGCATTGGCCTTTCTCAACATGCGTTGAAGATGCTTCCAACGGGCATTACGAATTGTTCGATGGGCATGGAAAGCTACTGTGCAAAGTTAGGAAAAACAAAGCACGAAGTTAAAAGCTTTCCAAAAATAAATAACAAGTATTGTTCTCTCTTCAACAAAACATTATAGTCAAAGCCAACAGGTGTTGAAAGACATTCAACAGGCATTGGAGGTAATTGTTATAAGTTCAACGGGTGTTGATGAAGAACAACTGGTGTTATCACCTATAAGTTTTAAAGAAAAGTTGTCAAATGGATATCAACTATTCCAATGACTAGTTTTAGTGTCTATTTATATAAGGAGTATTCTTGGAGTTTATAAAGGTCAGAAAAAAGACTAGAAAATATTGTAAACAAGTGTGAACAACTTTGTATCTCTTTGTGCAATCCTTTTATGATATTGATTTGTATTTGGATAGAGTGAGTTTGTTTTTGTTACTCTTTTGAGAGTAGGTTCTCTTGAGCACTAATTGTGTATTTGTTACCTATTTAAGAGGCTTAGACATTGCTTGGATCTTTCTTTGTTGGTGGTTGTAAAGAATGGTATTTTGCCTAGAAAAATATCAGGGGTTGGTTCTTCCTGAGACTGTAAGAGGAAAGGTTATCCTTTAGTCTATAAAAGGGAAGGTTCTTCCTGAGTCTAGAAAAGGGAAGTTCTTCCCGATCCTGGAAAGGAATAAATAGACCTAAGTAAAAACTTGAGGAGTGGAGTAGACAAGTAGTCGAACTATTATAAAAATCCTTGTGTTAATTTTTGTATTTGTGTTTGTTTCTAATTTTTGCTTACAACCCAATTCACCGCCCTCTTTGGTTGCCACATCGCTACTTAGCCCAACAATCATATCTATCTTGTGGAGTTTAAGGTTTTTTGTTAATTGTGTTTCAGTCTCTCCTCAAATGAGAGGATTATACTTGGGAGGTATTGCATCTGCAGCAGCTCTTGAAGATCTCTGCCTTTGTCCAGCTGATGTGCAGGAAGATCTTTATACAACCAACATGTTCAAGGTGTGCTCTGTTTATATTACCAAATTGTAGATGGCAAAAGAATTGTGGCCTGATCTGCTCGGTGCTCTAATCGTTCGCCGCCCATCTACAACATTTTTTTAATGCATCGATAGATGTTAAAAATCTGCTATTTCTCCCATTCATTATTAGAAGTATGTTGTTTAGTTGTATCTTCTGTGGATGTTGACTTTTCCTCGAATTTTTACTTTCCTATTCTTTGACCGTGGCTTTGGACCAATGGTTCTGTTTATTGTACTCCTGTTTACGTTAATGAAATATCTGTGTTATTGTTAAATATATATATATATATATATTAGAAATGTCACTTGGCATAAATCCGAGCATTTTTTTTCAAAAGAATGTTGTGTACCTTATTTCATTTTATTTTTTGACATATAAGACTAGTACATTTTATATATATATATATATATATATATATATATATATATATATATATATATATATATATATATATATAATTCTAATGCAATCAATGGAATAAAAAATGATAAAAAAAAGTCAGAAAATAATAGCATTGAATACGAAACAAAAATTTTCCCAAATTGTATATAAATTATAACTATTATTTAGAATCATGTGAATATTGTGGCTTGTTTGGGTTAATTTTGTTCAAAGTTATCTAATTTTAAATTTTTATTGCATAAAAAATACTTAAAAATTTTCAAGAAAGTCACGTGGCAATTTGAATGACTCTCACGTGGCAATTCAACAATTTGAATGAAGCTTGGTTGCTAAGATCAGATATACTCTCACCTTTTGACATCCCCGTCACTTCTCAGCAGCCAAAATATTACTAAAGAATAAAAATAAAAGATGAGTACAAAGACAAAGTGAAAGAACGAAGAAAACTATCCAAAATGATATTTTTTCCTATCACAGATATCAAAATAAACTAATTCACTACAAAACTGAGGAAAAGAGAACCACCAATAAGAAGTGGCAGCACGGGCTAGCCTATCCGCGACCATATTGCCCTCCCTATGACTATGCGACACCATAAAATGCATTCTTGCAGCATGCCTAAGACACTTAGACCAATGCGCCCAAAGTTGCCATGGAACCTCCATATTACCAGATTGAAGAAAGTGAACTACTAGAGTCGAATTATACTCCAACCAAAGAGAGTGCCGGCCCAAGTCCCAAGCCTTTTGAATCGCATATATTGCCCCACTAAGCTCGGCGTAAAACGTAGAAACATTGCCCGGGGGGTTGCAAAGCTCCCTTTCACGTAACCTCTACAGGTACGCAAAACCCCACTAGCCCCATTGCCAAAACATCAAAGCTCCCTTTGATCTATCCTGAAGAGGGAGGAACCCACTTAACCCCCAAAATTCTAGGGGACTGGTGAGGCTTCCCTGTAATGAGTAACTGACGTAGAACCAACGGGTCACGCTGTGAATTATGCATAGTCCCCACATGAAAGAGGTCACATTCGGCTGTGCAACGTCAAAGAAACCTAAGAGCGGAATCAATGTTAGGCTGTTGCCCTTCAAAAATAGCAAGATTGCAAAGTCGCCAAATCAACCATATACCCGAAACCACACAAGTAGTCCATAGAGCATGTAATTGTGAACTCCGTCCCACGGACATCGCACTACGAACCAGCTCCAAAATCGAACCAGTACAATCCAACCTAACTCTGAAGAGTCCTTCTACTGCAGTCCATATTGCCCTTACAAAAACGCAAGAAAGAAAAAGATGTTCCTGGGTTTCCGCACCATTAAAACACATACGACAAACCGAAGACATCACCCATCCTCTTCTATATAATACATCTTCAGTAGGAATCCTCCGAAGAATAGTTCTCCAACAATAGAGTGATAGTGAAGGGGGTATATAGCGTTGCCAGACAAAGCCTGCCCAATCAGCTTTTGGAGCACGCGTGCTATAATGCTGATATAAAACTTTAGAAGAAACACTTAATATTTTTGAGTGAAACCACACAAGCTTGTCCTTCTTTTCACAAGAAATTGTGACATTACAAATATCCTCAGTTAACCGAGGATAGGCAGTGTCCAAAAGAAAAGGACCAACACCCATCATATATGTAATCACAAACCCTGCCTAAAAGAAGGGCATGCCAATCAGAAGGAATCCGTATACTATCAGCAACTGGTGGGTAAATCCATAAGTCCTTCCAGAAATTCAAACAACTACATGAACCAACGGTCCACCACATATCCGGTTTAAGGGAAAAGTAAATCATCCTTATCGAGTTCGAAATGGAAGAAGAAAAATCACTAGTGCGAGGGGAGCCATCCACGTAAAGAAAATGTGCAGGCAAGGAAGTAGAAGCCATGGAGTCGAAGCACAACACCTTCCAAGGGAGTTTGCTTAGGAGTACCGAATTAAAGACAGCAAGATCCTTTATACCCAGACCACCTTCAGCAATAGGCAAGCAACAAGTCTTCCAAGAGACAGTGATACCTGTACTATTGGCAACTGACCCCGTCCAGAGAAAATTACGAATACGCTTTTGAAGGTAGCATAAAATAGATCTAGGCCATTTGTACACTGAGAATGATTGAACAATAGCTCCAACAATAACCGATTTGATGAGCTCTAACCGCCCTGCCATGGAAAGAAAGCAACTCTTCCATTCACATAACATGGAAATAATTTTATCGGCAAGAGGCATCAGCCATTTCGTCCTAGGAGCCTCAAAAAATAACGAAACGCTAAGATAAGTAAACGGGAAAGAACTCCGTTTCATATTAGAGATTTTGCGAAGTCGAATGATGCGTCGAGTAGAAATCACACTGCCAAAGAAGATTTAAGATTTGCTCCACTTGACCACCTGATTAGAAAGACTTCTATAGGAAGTACGCAACTTGTCCAACTCCCTAATGTTACGAAGACTAGCCTTAAAAAACAAAAGAATGTCATCAACATATAACAGATGAGACGGGAATTGCACTCCAGCACCGAAAGTCCTAGGAACAATCCGTCCATCGTCAACGGCCATTGTGAAACAACGGCTGAGTTATTCTTCTACAATACAAAACAAGATGGGGGATAAGGGATCTCCTTGGAGAATCTTTTCAGGCTACCATTAACCAAAACAGAAATTCTAACAGACTGAAAAATAGACATTATCAAGTCCACAAAAGTAGTTGAGAACCCGAAACCTAAGAGGACTGCCCGAATGAATGGCCATCTCATTGTGTCAAAAGCTTTTCTGATGTCAACCTTGATTGCGATGTTACCCCCCCAAAACTTCTCTTGTTTAACAAGTTGACACCCTCAGGGGCTACCGCAATGCAGTCTGCAATATTCCGTCCACGTAAGAACCCAAACTGATGCGATGAAATAATCCTGGTTGCAATAGAATATAGTTTGTTAGCCAAAATTTTGGCGATGATTTTGAAGGTAAAATTGCCTAAGACTATTGGGCGAAATTGATCAACCGAGTTCGCCTCCGGCTGCTTGGGAATGAGAACCATGAAGTTAGAATTTAAGCCCGGTAAAAGATACTAATAAGTGAAGAAACTTGTCACCATACTACATAAGTCGCTTTGAACGACATCCTAAAAGGTGGGGTATTTTTCAAATTAATGTAAAAGGAAAATATTATGAATTAAAAAATATTTATAAAAATATGATAATTCAAAAAATAATTTGCAGAATGAGGCAGTCAACATCTTTCGTTTGCCAGTTAAACCGGCAGACATTACTGTAGACAAACGTTTTTTTTTTTTTTTTAATTTTTTACTCTTCGTCCACCAGTTATTCTGGCGGACAAAGAAATTTTTAAATTTTTTTAATTGATTGTTACGTCCGCTAGTTATTCAGGCAGACGTAGCAGAGATTCCTGCTGCTCCTGCAGCAGACCGCCAGATACAGCCTTGCAGACTGCAAGGCTGCATAAATATATTATTATTTTATTAAAATATTATATAATAATTTTATTATTTTATTATAATATAATATAATAAAATTATTATATATTTTAAGATATAATATAATAATAAAATGTATAAAAT
>CATIWR010010120.1:0-21280 GCA_949677035.1 Omphalea diandra
TGAAGATGTACAAGATGGAAATGGCAATGAAGACGAAGTTGAGGATGAGGATAAAGTAGAAGGAGCCACACATGAGCAAGAGGAAGCATCTTCTAGAGATGATGATGATTCTCCTACTCCTTAGATTAGTGATCCTTTGTAGTGTTCTTGTTTTTGTTTGTGTTTCAAACTTTTGTGAGCCCAGAGATATATATATATATATATATATATATATATATATATATATATATATATATATATATAAAGTTGTTTCTTTACAATTCATTGTCTTATGTGATTGATTAATTTTGTCTTTATGTTTTGGATTTGCTCCGTATGTTCACTTATGCTTTTTTTTCTTTTTCCTTACGCACCCTCTTTTTGATCTTGCCAAAGGGGGAGAGATAGTTAGAATCAAAGTTTAAGGGGAAGAAAATAACAACTTGAAACTTATAGCATAAGTTGAGGAAGAGCATCATAACTTTATACTTAGGTTTTATCTTAAGTATTATTCATTAAAATTTTACCTTAACTTCACTCCAACTTAATATTTCTACATTATTTTTCCCTTGGATCAATCAAAATTGTCAAAATAAAAAAGAGGGAGATTATTGGACTAGGATGGTAAATCCTAAGTCTTAAACCACTTTTGATCTTAACAAAGGAGATTGATCAATTCTAATGATTCATTTAAGTGTTGTTTTGCAGTTTTTTTAGTTAATCTCTATATTTGAAGTTGGATGAAGTCCTTAATCTTTAAAGAAAGCAAAGTGTCTCTTAATTTGTGACTGCAACTTCATTAATCGCGATCGCAAACTAGACTAAGGCATGTTGACAAATTGGACAGATGGATTCGAGGTTCACTTCTCTGTAGTGACCAATCCAAAGATGGGAGTGCCAAAGTCACAGACGAATTCACGGTGAGTGTCACGCCTCAGTCACGACCGCAAATTTTGAAGTAACTCAAGAGGGAATCAAGTCCACAACCACAGTTTGACAAGTGTCATAGGTGACCGTTATAAGACAAAAATCGTGATGGCAACTTATGGGTAGCGATAGAAAACGATAAGGAAGAAGATGAACATTTTTAGCAGACGATTTTGCGTATTGAGTCATAGCCCGTACAAGGAAAATTGCGACCGTTACTTTTGTCAGTAGGTGAAAGGCAACAACTATATTTTTCAAGTGAACCAATGAAAAAATGACACATGGACTAGCCGTTAGACACAAATGGGATTTTTCGCTGCAAGTTTTGGCTCCCGCATGGAAATTGAAAAATCGCGACCATGAAAGAGTAGTAGCGACCGCGATTAAAGCTTGACAAGCATTTAATGCAAAAATCTATCTAGCATACTTTGAAGATTTGCTACCAGTTTTATTGCAACGTCTCTTTGATGGGTAGAAGCTATAAATGCCTCACCAAATAGATGTAAATGTAAGAGAATTCATTAATTTGTAACCTAAATTCTTGCAATTTTGCTACTCAATCTTTTTCTCTTCTTTAGGTGATTGTTTGGTGTGAGCATAAACACCATTTGTAAAGGTTGTAGTGTGAGCCTATAAAAACACTAAAAGAGGTTGTTGTGTGAGCCTTAAAAACACTAGTGTAAAGGTTATTGTATGAGCCTCAAAAACACAAGTGTAAAGGTTGTTGTGTGAGCCTTAAAAACACAAGTGTAAAAGTTTGGTATGAGCTTAGAAACACCATTGAAAGATAGTAGAACACCCAATTGCTGAGAATTGGGGAGTGGACATAGGGTCGATTATACCCGAACCACTATAAGACTTATGTCTTCATTCTACTCATCTTCTTTCTTACCTTCTAGTTTTAATTTTTATACACCAATTCAACCCCCTTCCCTCCCCCCTCCCCCCCTTCCCCTTTCTTGGTGCTTAAGGCTAATAAAGGGTGACATGGATGTAGGTTAGAAATAGACTCTTGAAAACTTTACAGAGTAACTCTTACAACTAGTGGCGGAATTGCCTCAATCTCATGATGTTCCACTCAAATAAGTAAGTTAATCTCAGAGGCGAGGGGTATGGTTCAAGAGCTTCAAGAAGGACTAATGTCTTTAAGGAATAAAAAGAAAGAGCTCTGGCAGTCTTACTTAGAGGCCAGAGGTTCACATCAAAAGTAGAAATTAAAAGTGAAAGCTCTTACCCAAGATATAATTGAATGAATATCTAAAAAGAAAAAGCTTAAGAGGGCCTTTTAATCAAAGCATACAAAGGAGAAACCTACTAGAGACTCCATTTCAAAAGTTGCAACAAGCCTAGACAAATTTAAAATTTTAATGATGTAAAGGCTTTTCTAACATTTTATTTTATTAATTTTAATCCAATGATGCTTTTTGCGCTTCTTGCATTGAAACCAATATTAATTAAACCTTTTGGAACAACACCTTTTATTTTTTGGCCAATTGTTATCATATTTTATTAATGTTCTTTGCTTTTATTCTTTATTTATAACAAGCTTTTGTCATAATGGTAATAGTGAAATTATAAAGCAAGAGCAAATTAATCAGCCAAGTAAAACTTAAGATGCGAATCAATCACATGAAAACCTTAGCCAAGTGTTCATAAGAACATTAATTTTGGCCAAAGGAATGCTTTTATTAATGAATGTACATTAGGCAGAAATACGTTAATCATCGCATCAAGTTCGACAAGGAAACATTTATTAGCTACAAAAGTAACATACTCTGGGTGAATAATGACCAACAGTAAAAGAAATTTAATCAAACCATACTCAACAAGTTGTGATGTTTAGTTTTGTAATATAATAATCGAGTATAATTATAACTGGCTGAATAATACAAGTTATCACAACATTTTAACCCCTTTAAATAATGAACAATCCACCCTTTCCCACACTAATGGTCAATACTTCTTAAGAAACATAGCATTGACTGAGTAATCATGCATGTCTCTACCTAGGTTGACTAAGTGATACACTCAATTATTGATGACATCCTCAATGATGAAGGGGGTCATCCCAATTTAGAGACCACTTTCTAAATGCATGATCCTTTTATCCTACAGGAAGGGTAGTTTTCCATACTAGCCCATCCTTGCAAAAACTCTTTGGCTTCATTTGTCCATTATAAGCCCATACAACTCTCTTCTTTTAAGCTGGAGTTCATCGAGGGCCTTGAGTCATATCTCATCTAATGCTTCAACTTCTTCAAGTATGGTCGAGTTGCTTTCACTCATAGTTAACTTTTCTTGGTGTGATCTTTTGATCAAACAAATATTCAATTCAATCAGAATCGTAGCTCATACCCATAGACCAATTTAAATTGAGTTATACCTATAGTTATCTTAATGGTAGTCTTGATCGCCTAAAGAGTCTCAAACAACAACTCATGCTAAACTCTAGGGTTTCCTTCTACCTTCGTTTGGATATTCAACTTCATTCCTTTTTCATTGCTTTTGTTTGGCATTAGCTTGAGCATAATATGGTGTTGAATGAAGCAATTTCATTTCATACTCCTAATAAAACTATAAAACATCCTCTCTATAAAAATGGTGCCTTAGTACGTGGTGATGGACTCTAACAAACCATGTTTATAGGAAATTTTTTCTTTGAAGGATTTAATGACCGAAGCCTGGGTTACAACCTTAAGCAATATAGCCTTCACCCATTTAGTAAAGTAATCCATCACCACAATGATAAACACATGTTAGTTGAAAGATGGTGAAAAAATTTATCCAATCAAATCTATCGCCCAACCTCTAAAAGGCCAAGGTTTGATGATCGAATACAACTCTTTTATAAAGAGATGCTAAATCAGCTTATGTCTCTGGCAAGCCTGACATCCTTTGGCATAGTTGAAGCAATCCTTTTATATGGTCGGCCAATAATATCGATAATTGAGCAATAGTTTCATCATTTTCCTCGATTGATGAGAATCAGTTATTCCTTCATGAACCTCTATCATGACTAGCATGGCTTACTTTGGTCCAATACAAAGTAGTATCTCCCCATCCATACTTTCGCAAAAGAGTTCCTCATTTAGGTAGTAGAACTTTGTCGTTTGGTTATGTATAAATGGTTTGGCCAAAATGCTTAGATCTTTCAAGTAAGAAATGATTTCATCCTTCAAATCCATTGAAAAATTTAAGTTATAGACTTTAGACTTGTACTGACTAGCTGACTCTCTAAACAACCTTTCGCACAACATAGACTTTAGGTAGTGCCATATGGGAGTAATGTAATATCCTTCCTGAAAGCCACTAGCAACTTGAGCTAATCTATTTACCTCTGTATTATCCTTTTACTCAATGAATTTAAGACGTCAGGATTCAAACCCATGGACTAAATGTCTAGCCTTGCTATAATAGGCACTAAGGCTAGGAGATTCACATCTGTAAGTGCCACCTACTTGGTTTACCACTAATAAAGAGTCTCCCTTTACTTCTACAAATCTTGCCCCTAGCTCCACCAAAACTTCTAGATTCATGATTAGAGGGCCTCATATTCTGCTTAATTGTTTGTACAATGAAAATCAAACATAAAAGCCAACTTGGCTACAAAGCCATCGGGAGACTTCAAAAAGATCCCTATTTCGGCCAAGTTCATCTTCCTTAAACCATCAAACCAAACCTATCAAGGAAGATGCTCAATATATCCAATTTCACCCATAGGTTCCTTTGAGGTATCTAGACAAGGATGATCAGCCAAAAAATCAATAAGAGCTTAACCTTTCACCGTCTTTTAGAAGCATACAATAAACCAAATTCAAACAAAGCCACAACCCACTAACGAATTTTGGTTCAAAAAAATGACCAAGATAATGTACTTGAGAATGTCTATTTTGTACAAAATTAAGACTACTATTAGGTGCATGTAGTATCTTAGCTTTATACACACAAAGTATAGTGCCAAGCACAATTTCTTCAAGGTCGAATACATTTGCTCAATAAGTGTAAGCACTCACTCTACCCTATCTTACTCTTGAGCTAACATACAACTAATTAACACCTTGTTGGCCAAAAGATATAATAATAAAGGATGATTCAGCCATAGAGGAGTCATGACTGGGGGCCTAGTCATGTATTCTTTATTTCCTCAAACACCTCATGATGCTCCTTCTTCCATACAAACTCTTCTTTATCTTTGAGCTTTAATAAAAGCCTTCAAATACTCAAACGCCCAGCAAAGTTAGATATGAACCTTCTTAAGAAGTTTATTTAATCGATTAACCTCTATAACTCTTTTTTCGTGGAAGAGGCTTTGTATAACATCCTTAAACCATATCATATGCATTTTAATTATGTTATATTTGAATATATGCATCATATGGCATAAGCATGACAATATCACTTATATTATTACATTTGAATATGAATATGATGTTTGCATAGTGGCATGACAGATTGTCTTATGTTGTGTGTATGTTATAGTATTTGAATTAGTGGTGTTTTGGAACTTATTAAAAGTATAAGGATCATATAGGGATTAAGAGATGGATGGAGGTGATGAAGGAGTGAAAAAGAGGGACTAAAGGGGAAAAGTGAACTTCCAACCAATATAAATGAGACACCGTGATTTTGTCTTGTTATAATAGGTTTACAAGTGGAATTTTTCACCCTTTAGGATCAGAATAGAGAGGTTACACGTGAGGGACAACAAAAGAAAGAGAGAGCTAGAAAAGAAGAAGAAGAAGAAAAAGAAAAAGAAGGAAAGGGAGAAGAGTGAGCTACATAAGAAGGAATCCTAAAGTTTTCTGCTTATGGGAAAATAGGTAAGTCAATTTATCTACTTGCCACATGAAATTAACTCCTCATAAAATATTAATCATGCATGGTTAGTAAGAATTATGGAGTATTTGAGGTAGAGCTCGTGTATGGAAGTTGAAATTCAAGAGAAAAAGAGCTGATTTTGTTAGTTTTATTGTTAGAGCATAATTTTGTACCCACAATTTCATAACCCTAGAAGAGGAATTAGGGAAAGTGTAAAATATGAAAGTTGTATCTTTATGTCCTACCTAACTTCTTATAAAACATTTTTGCTTCATTTGGTGTGCGTGAGGAGATATGGCTCCTTCATTAAGGTTGGTTCATAACCAACCAAAATCTCCTCAGTTTGACTATTTTCATATATTTTGATGACTCAATGTGTTGATTTAGACAAAGTGCAAAACATGAAATTTGTAGGGTATATTCCCTTTAAATACTTGTAAAGCAGTTTTGTTTAATTTCTTGTATGGAAAGAGATATGACTCATTGATTGTGACTGATCCTAAACCAGATGAAACCTCATCAGTCTTTTAATTATGTTTTCCAAGAATTTGATGGACATACAATAAGAATTGGATGATATTCCAAACTTGAAAGTTATATATTTATGTCTTTTCTACATGCATATAAAATATTTTTGCCAAATTTATCATGATCGATGAGATATTGCCCCTATATCATGATTGATTATCAACATGTTGAAAACCTGCTCACCCTGAGATTGATCCTTTATTTTCGTGACTTGATAGACTAAATTAGACAATGAGTAAAACATAAAAAATTTTCCTTTATGTGTTCTCTAACTCTTAGTAAATCAATTTTGTTATTGGATTTGTAAGATTTGAGATATATCTAAGAATGTAAGACATACTCAGACAGAGATGACATTGAAATAGGGCAAATTCATAAAATTGACCATAAATTATGTAGTATATATTTTGGACTGAATTTTGGATATGGTGTACCCATATATGTCTAGTTTAATTAAAAAAAAAAAAGAATCAGTCATTTGGATTTGTAACTTAAAAGTAATCATAGAAATAGCTTATCAAGTTCATGATATTTTACTAGAGCATATTTGCATAACAAGATGAAAATTTTACTTTATCATCATGGATTGATTTGGTGTATTAAAATAGGTCCTCAAGGCATTGAAGATAATAGTAGGAATAAGTCAAGACCATCCATTGATTAATAAGCTTGAAGGAGGAGGAAAGTAAATAGCTAATGGTATTATACATGTGATTGGTTAAATGTCATGAACATATACTCAATAGAATGAAATGTTTTTTAATGAGATGATATTGATGAATACATTGATGAAAAGATTGTTATACTCTTGATTTATTTATTTTCATGAGACGTTGATAAATTGACTTACGAATGGGAGTATGTGGTGATATGAGCTGCCAAAGTTATGGGTGTTATTATTAGTCATTATATTGTTGAAATTTTGTTGGATTTATAGTTGATTCATTGAAAGACTAATACTTATTGTTGTTAGGAAAACAACACTATTCATAGCCTGTGTGGTAATGATATATAACAGCTTATATAGCAATAACATTCGACAACCTGTATGGCAATGATATCTATAGTCTGTGTGGCAATAAAATATAACAGTATGTATGGCAATAACATTCTACAGCTTATGTGGCAATGATATATATAGCTTGTGTGACAATAATATATAACAATCTATGTGGCAATAAGATTTAACAGTCTGTATGGCAATGATATCTATAGTTTGTGTGGCAATAATATTTATAGCTTGTGTGGCAATAATATATAATAGCATGTATGACAATAATATTCGATAGCCTATGTGGCAATGATATCTATAGCCTTTGTGGCAATAATATTTATAGCCTATGTGGCAACTAAATATGAAAGCCTTTGTGGCAGTGATATTTATAGCCTATGTGGCAGTGATATTTATAGCCTATGCGGCAATAATATATGACAGCATGTGTGACAATAACATTTGACAGCCTGTGTGGCATTTAAGAGTAAAAACTTTTTATTTCGTGCATGGATATGATGATGAGTTATTTAAATTTAAACGTTTGTTATGTTATTTGAGATTGAAGTATCGTTATGCATTTACTTAATGAGTATGTAAGCTCACTCTTTCGTATTAAATTTTCTTTCAAAAAGAGTAGACTAAAGATTGCATCCAATTTATATTTTGAAGTGGCTGTCTAGCAGTCTAACAGAGGTGGGGTCAGTATGCAGTCAGTTAGTATTTTAGTTTGTTTAGCCAAGTATACTTTGTTGTAAATAGTTACTATGTTGAGAAACAAGATATATATATATATATATATATATATATATATATATATATATATATATATAATTGAAATAAGGTCTTTTAATGACAATGGATATAATGAAAGGATTTTAATGATGTTGTGTCACCTTAGTATTCCATGTTTTATGAATAAGTTAATGCACCTACTTTAGGAATGATTAGTAAATGGGACATCACACTTTGCTTCTGTTATGGTCTTAGCTTTGTTTTGTCAATCTCAAAACCTCTCTGTTGAACCAAAAAGACAATGAAATTGCCAACCAAAACTCAAAATGCACAATTCAAAGGATTTGTCATGAGCTTGTATTCCCTTATTCACTCAAATGACTTTCTGAGTTTGGTTAGGTGTTCTTCTTTACTCTGGGACTTCACTACCACATCATCGATGTACACTTGTATTTATTTCCTAGTCATATCATAGCAAATACAATTTTTTGCTTTCTAGTATATAGTTTTAGCATTCTTCAGGCCGAATGACATAACAACCCATTCATGAGCACCAATCAACCCTAGGCACCTGAAAGTTATCTTACTCGCATCGTCTTGATTAATCATTATTCAATTGTGCCCTAAGTGTTTATCCATAAAGCTAAGGATCATATTGCAAGTTATTGCATTTACCATTATGTTTGCAATAGGCATAGGGTATTTGTCCTTGGGTATAGCTAAGTTTAAGTTCCTGAAATCCACACAAATCCTTAACTCCCTATTCTTTTTCATCACAAGGACTATATTGAAGAGCCCTTTTTATGTACGTGACTATCCTTATAAAATCAGTGGCCAAAAGTCATTTTATCTCCTTCTCAACTAATTTTTTGACTTCTTTGAACATCCTCCACATAGTCATAAGCTGCTTGAATGGGTGAAATCCTTACTTTATTGGCAAATGATACTCCACAAGTGCTCGATCCAAACCCAGTCTTTCAGAATAATCATAAGCAAAACAATCCTTGTACTCTTTGAATAGTGTTATTAATTTAGCCTCTAATTCAACATTTAACTTTGCACTAATAAAGATTAGCCAAGGTAAATCCTTAATGCCTAAGTCCACTTCTTTTAAGGGTTCTTGAGTCTCAGCCTATTGATTGTCCAACTTCTTAGGTGCAATCTTAAAATCTGACACCTTTAATTAAGTCGTGTGATCGTCTCGCTCATCTTTGTAGATACACTTGGCTAAGGCTATCGAATTATGCTTTAAGATCAACCTCCTGATTTTCTTAAAGAATTCCTTCATCTTAGTCGACTTAACAATTAGACTTAGTGACCAAGAAGTGGCCTTTAATCCTAAATGACGTTTGCAACTCAAGTTTTGACATGAGAACCTTAAGTTAGTCTAACTTTGTCACTGTTTCATCCTTACTGGCCCCCTTGATAATGTTTTTGAAGTTTACCTCCCCCTAATAAATGATAGCATTAACCAAGTGGACCGCTTCAGCAAATGGTTTTGGGTCTCTATGAATTACTTCTACTTCATCAAACCTTTAAGCTCACATCATTTGATGGTCTAAGATTGGCCTCTTGATTTTTTTTTGAAGCATTCCTTCATCTTAATCAACTTAACCATTAAACTTAATGATCAATGAGTGACCTTCAATGCTGAATAACGCTAGCAACTCAAGTTTTGACATGAGAACCTTGAATTGGTCTAACTTTGTCATTGTTTTGTCCTTATTGGCCCCATTGACAATGTTTTTGAAGTTCACCTCACCTTGATACATGATGGCATCGACTAAGTGGGCTACTTTAGCAAATGGGTTTGGGTCTCCCTAAATTGCTTCTACTTCATCAGACCTTCAAACCCACATCATTTGATGTAACAATGTTGTAATGACACAATTAGCATGAATCTAATCTCTCCCCAATAACAAATTATAGTTGTCGTCTACATCCATCATAAAGAAACACTTTTTGGTAATGTATTTACCAATCTTTAAATCCACCTCAATATACTTGTCGGTCAAGGTCTCTCCTCTTGTGAAATCTTTAATCGAAATATCAAACCTTTTTAGTTGGTCCTTCATGAGGTTGATATTTTTCAAGAACATTATAGGTATGATTGATACTTTAGATCCATTATCAATAAATACTCTATTAATAGGCACTAAATTTAATTTTGCCTTGATATACAATAGTCGAATATGGTTAGTTTGTGACAATGAAAGATACTGCAAAATGATAGTAGTTGTCTTCTCCTCACCTTCATCATCCGAGATTGGGCAAATTACGTCTCCTTAATGCATAGCCCTTTATCTAGGTCTGGCTGAAAAATCTATACGTAAAAGGTATACCATATTGACTTCGACCTTATCCTTTGAGGTGTTGGGCAAATCATTATTGGTTTATCCCTCTTCAGGCTTTTTAGGCACGTAAACCTTCATTAACCCACACTTGTTGTGGTGGATCTTAATATCGTAAGGCTTAAGCTTATTATTAGGCTTATAAATTTTCTTACAAAGCTTAAACCTTTCTTTCTTTTACTTTGCCCTAAGCTCCTCAGTCTCCCTCTCATGCCAAGCTTTGGCCTTCTTTTCAGCATTCCTATGAGCCCTGACCTCTTCGAACTCGACTTGAAACTGTTGCCTTTCCCTCTGAAACCTTCTCTTTTAAGGCTTGGCCATTTGAGCCCTATATAGGTCACCTAAATACAAGGTGATTGAAAACTCCCTTTCTAGGGTTATGTTCCTCCCAAGAATCAGTTATGATCATATTTGGCCTAAAGATTTTTCTTAGTCGATGTGCATTATACTGCTTTTGTCGATCGATCGTCATTCCCCATTTTATTGATCTTGACCCACTTGAGTGATGTTCGTCCATCTGCCCCCTAGTATTTCAAACTTTTGAATGCTCGTGCAACCTATTATTTTGCTCAATAAGAGAATAAGAAACATTTAGGTACTTATAAGAGTCATACCTCAGCCTTCATTGTTCAACTTCCTTTTTGGGTGACTCGGTTTTGGCCATGAGCTTGAATTCAATGCGACAAGTTGGGCAGACTAGTGTCTTTGCCTTATGTTTTTTCTTATCAACTAAAGTAATGAGATTCACCCCTTCTACCTGATTTTCATCAGTGGTTGAAGAAGTGGTGGGTTTTCTTTCATAGGTCAAATGGGTATTAGGTTTTGCCTCAACTATAGGTTTTTTTCTCTTTGGCCTTTGATAACACTATTTAAATAATAGATATTGTTACCTTTGGAAATGGCTCTGTCTCTATGAGCACTTTATTCTTGCTCGAGAACACTATCCTCCCTTTCTCGATGACCTATTGAACCATATTTCTAAAATTGATGCAATTTTTTATCAAATTCCTTCAAACATTATGGTACTTGCAATAATCCTTTCCCTTTCTCTCCTCCAAAGAGGGGATAATATAGCCATCAGAAAGTTAGGGTTGTTTATCCTTTACTAAGTAGTCGAATATCTCATTCATTTTGATCAAGTCAAATGAATACTCTTTGGTGATCTACCCAATTTTTTGCTTAGCCTTTTCCTTATTCTAGGGTTTAGGCTTGCCTAATATAGGGCATTCATAACCTTTTTCAGGCATTAACTTAGTTATATTCACCTTCTTCTCATCTGAGTCTGAATTACCACACTTTAAAGCTGCAACATAGACGTCTTTATAATAGGTCCCTTTAGCTGATTCCTTCTTTTGCTTGGCCTCTTGCAACAATTTCTCAAAATCAATTGCTTTGGCACTCAACTAATGGAGAGCGCTAAACTTGTAACCCTCAAAGTGTTTTCATATCATAAAACATAGCCTCTTTAGTGCTAGGGTGATAGAATCTGCCTCAGGTAACTTGGTGTGGCATAGAGTTCTAACTTTTTTGAACCTGAGGATATATTTTTTGACAAAATCTTCTACTAGTTATTTTGTTTGGGCAAGGCTAGCTAAGGTGATCAAATGAGGGGCCTTGTAAAATTCAGTATGGAATTTCTCCTTCATGACTTTTTGGCTCGCAATAGACCCGGCTAAGAGATTGGTGTATCAGGTAAAGGCAGTCTTGGTGAGAGAATTTTCAAATAGCCATAGTTTCTAAAAGTCTTCAACTATTGCTTTTTCATATGCCACAGAAAATCAAGCAGCATGCTCAAATATTAAGTCATTATCCTCCCCTGAAAATAAAGTACACTCATGTATTTTATAACCTCTTAGGAAAGGATATAATTTGTCACCAACTTAGGGTATGACCTTGAATAAGCCAGCCTTGGCAAGGGCTTTATGTCAACACCCCATCTTCTCAAGTGCATCTATCAATTCACACCAATCAAGACAAGTAAGGCAATATTCATATTTATATAAGGCCAAGTTGTTTATTCTCCCACAATTCCAATCAAAGAGATCACATTTCCTATAACATTATAAGTAAAAACTATGTTTGGTCCTTAAGTTGCTAGGTTGTGTTGGTAGTAGGGTAACAGTTGAACACTTAGTTGGAAAGCTTGCTAGAAAGTCCTTTGAGGTGTTGGTACACCTTTTTGGCCAAATGATGAGTTGCCAGACCCTTGAGAGTTTGGGAGAATCCCTAGTTTAACATTACTTAGGCGAGTGAGAATTTGCATACGCATAAGGCCTCATAGAACTGAAAGACTCTGTTGGGAATTTTATATCTAACGCTAGTGCATGCCTTCCTTCAAGGATGGTAGTTAAACAATCAAGGCAGTTGTTCATTTGGTCTAACCCCAATCGAATGTCCTTTTGTACGGCCTTGTTATTCTCTACCAATGGTCGAATCACCGTGGCCATTTGATTAATCATGTTGTTAAACATGGTGTGATTCTCAGCCAAGATTTAGCTAATGATCTGGGAATAATCAGTAGTTGCGAGAACAGGTTGCTTGGGCATTAGAGCGTGTCTCTGGTAGTTGACCAGATCATCCTCTTGAGTTGGGTCATTGGCTTGTGGGTTTTTATTAGACTTGTTATTGCTCATGTTCATAGCTACTTCAATATGGGCAATTTGTTCTTTCAACTGATCTAATTATTCCCTCAAATTTTGATACTTAGTCTTTATTGGCATACAATGCTCCCACAGAGTGTGCTAAAAAGATGTTTCACTTAAAAATTTCAAAAGTAAAAATTAATCAATTGGGCTCTGCTGCTAGATATTGTCAGTATCAAATATCAAGGACACAAATAATAACAATTGATCGAGGTCAATTGGATCTGATATATAGGCAAGAATTTGTCAATCAAAGGTGAGTATGTAGGTGCAACACCGTCAACTCGAATAGTATTTAAGTGGCACTATCAACCAAAGAAAACAAGAGAAAGTATGAGAAGAAAAAAAAAAGGGATGTAAATAAAATAGTATTGTATTTCTATGTATAAGGTTTAGAATCTTTTTCCCCGTATATTATAATTGTTTATATACTAGTATCACACCAAAGTCTTATTGACATACAAATCTTATCAACAAATTTACATATATATACACAAAATCTATCTGCCAATTCTATGGGTCAAGCCCAAATTTAAGGTAATACTTGCAACACTACTATAAGAACCCATCATGCGGACCGAGCGGGTCACATATTGTATGAACAAAGTTAAATTCATCTCATGAGCAAGACCCAAATCCGGAGTCCAGTGAAAAATGAGGCCGATGTAAAATATTTCCACATCTATCTATAAGAGTAGAAAATTTTTGTGCCAAAAATGGAGTCGCAAATGTCATGTGCTAGTTTCTCATTCTCAGCGGCCCTTATATGGATGGTAAGGATGGTAGTTGCTGGGTTGCATTGTTAACATGATTCTCTTCAAGTTGCAGAGTTGGCGGAGGTCCCTATGACGTGGTGATGGAGATATGGGCCTAATCTAAATACATCAGAAACTCATGAAGAGAATTGTCGAAATGGGCTTTGAAAATCTAATTTTTATTAATAAAAGAATGATGCAAGTAATCTTTTTATTTAATAAATATATTTATTGCACACAGCACAAAATAACCAAACCCGCAGTAGCACATTGTAGACGGAAAATGTCATGTTCTGGGTTCGACTCCTAGCTGTGGAATTTTTTGAATTTTTTTCTTTATTCATTAATAAACTATTTTAATGGTTAAATGGGCTTCAGTTATTTTTTGTGTCCCGAATTAGACCTGCAATGAAAAATTATCGGATTAACAACAATCCTGACCTGGTTCAAGATTGATGGTGAAATATAAACAAGTTTAGAGTATAGCTTAATAATAAATATTTTTTTTCTGCATTTTATAATTGTATTTTTAAAATTTTAAATTTTATCTAAAATTGTTTTATCTATATCAGTTTTATCCAATTTTAAAATTAAAAATACAAAATTTGTACTATTTGTTAAAATAGTTATTGCTTTTGCTTTAGATTATGTTTTAGTTATTACACTGATAATTAACTTAAATATTTTTAAAAATAGAAACATTATTAGAAAAAATGTAATATTTTAATTAATGATAAAATTTTAAATAATTTTTTAAAATAAATTATTTTTATTTTTTAGAAATTTCAATTGATATGAATTTGATAAATATTGTTATAATATGCATAACAGTCATACTAGCAAATAATAATGATTTTAATACAAGTTTTGATATTGGGCGCCACCAACACAAATTTATCTAATTTTAGATAAAACTATTTATTTTAAAAGGTTTGAATTATACAAATACAAAAATATTTGTATTTTTTATCATTAAAATATTCATAGAAAATTTACTATAAATATAAAAAGCATTTCTATTATATTATATTACGACTAGTGCTACAACGCAAAGGCATTTTATTAATGTTTTCAAAACTAAATTGTAAGCGAATTGATTAATTAATTATTTTTTATTATAATCAGTTCAATTAATATAATTTAACAAGACCTTTTAAGTGTTTATGTATCATGTGTGTGTGTCTATATATATATATATATATATATATATATATATATATATATATATATATATATATATTTATTTATTTATTTATTTATTTATTTATTTAAAAGAATAATTAATATAATATCATAAAAAAATATTTTAATATTTAAATTATATAAGTAAAATAGTATAATTTTCAAGATTTTAAAATTTTCATTAAATAATATAATTTTGAATTAAACTGATTTAATTTAATTTTTAATTTTATTGATTTTCTAATAGATTAATTATTTACTTTTCACTAAATAATATAATTTTGAAATAAACTGATTTAATTCAATTTTTAATTTTATTGATTTTCTAATAGATTAATTATTTACAAATAATTAAACTAAACTCCTTATCGATTTATAATTTTATTAATATGTTCAATTAGTCAATTCGCTCTAATTTTAAAAACACTATTTTTACTCACTTAAATGGTCTTTACAAGAATTATTAGGACATATTAAGTTCCCATCAAGATAAACCTTATCCAAATTTAACATTTTTTCATTTCCCTTAAATTGAAATTTAAACTCAAAAATTTCTCAATTTTAAAAGATGAAATGAAACCTATACTGTGAAATCTAACATCTTTGAATAAAAAAACCATGCATTCTGTTGATTTGGTAGTTATGCCACATGACTTCCAAGTTAGAGTTACAGCCTTTGGTTCTTCTTCACACGGTCAGACCGCAGAGACTCACAAAGCCATCTCCATCATCTCTGTCACCAACACACATATAGCTACGATCAGCCCTTCATTCAGTAAACCCTTACTAGTTACCAACCTGAAACGCTCCCTCATCAAAACACAAAATGGGCATAAAGGAGGATATAATTATACATTATATTTATAATACTGTAAAATTATAAATAAAAAAATTAATTAATAAATATAGTAATTTGACAAAGAGAAAAAATGTAAAGAATATGAAAACTATGTTTCATATCATTTATAAATCTTTTGAGAATGAGTTGGTCTTTGTATAAAAAAGAAAATTCTCTCTTTGTCATTTTATTTAATGATGATTAAGTCAACAGTTGTGTCTCCAATGTTATAATTATGAATATTTTGTAATTAATAACAAATATAACCTATAAAAGATAGAATTTTAAAAATAAATAAATTAAAATTTTATTATGATGAACTAGATAAAAACTCTGATAAAAATTTAAAAAATTTGATCAAATTTAAATTTAAATATAAGATATAAAACTCAATAAAAACTTGATTTGAATTTGAACTTGATTATATAATAACTAAACAAGCTGAACATAAAGAACTTGATTAGCTCGATTCGTCTATACCTCCCTATTCTTTTAATCAAACGAGAAGGGCACATTATATATGGAGGACTAGAAAAACAACACAATCCCATTATTGCATAAAGACCAAATAATTTAAGATATTGAGACCAAAGAAAAAGATAAAGCTAAGAACTAATGAGCTCTAAGTGCAGTTGCTTTAAGCATCACAAGTGCAGTTGCTTTATTTTCTTAAAGATAATTACTGGTTATAATGAGCTCTAACTAATTTAAGCATGATAATTAAGTAAACTAATAAAAAAATTTTGCGTGAATAATAAATGAAAAATAGCATATTTTCTCCAAAATACTGAAAGAAACAAAGTTATTCAGATCCTTCAACTCAACAGAAACTCTAAAATTAACATTTTAACTTCTAAGTACAAATTAATTAGTAATGAAATACATAAACATTATACTCCACTACAGCATCCCCAGTCTTGGGGTTATAAGTATGGGTTTTTGACTGAGCATAACCACGGGCAAACCGGTAAACCCCGCCCCCGCCCATGATGGGCATCTCCGTAACGGCTGACAACGCCAGGTTCAGACCCAAAACGCTAAGAGTACTTCCATTATATTTTCCTTCGAAGAAAGCAAAGTTCAAGGCCATTAGCAACCCATCTTCACTTTGCGAGGCGGATGCATACATCCCTTGTGCTCTACCTACGAGATTCGAGCTGAGTTCGGGCTTAACAGTTAAAGGGTCATCGATCATTGCCACCATCCCAAACCAAGTTTTGGACGTGTTTGAGGGTGGTTGGACGACTTTGACTGCAGTAGGGTTTCGGCCGCTGACTATGTCGTGGAAGTTTTTCTTTCCTGAGGCCTAGTGTTGATGGAGATAGCAGTCTTGAAAAATGATCATTAGATGTAGCTATAGAAGGGAGATAGCATTCTTGAAAAATGATCATTAGATGTAGGTATAGAAAATGAGAAAATAGTGAAGAGAATGATGAGGGAGGTGGAGATTTTGGCCATTAGAAGAGGGAAAAAAAAATAAAGGGGAGGGTCTAAATTGATAAAATCTCAACCGAAGTATGAACTATACATCCAATGAAAAGAAAGACACATCATATAATTGAGAAAGAAAAGGAAAGGCGTCGCATGGCTTGATGAGTTGATTATAGACAATAATTCAGCACAATGATCTCCAAAAATGAGTGGAGAAGTGAAATAGTTGGTGAAGAGTAGAGATTAATTTGACAAAAGCCACATACAATAATGATGGTGGATTGGGGTAGTGCATCCTCAATTGTGTCGGTGATGACGACTCTTTACTTGCTACTCCCACTAAAACCAATAGATTTTATTTACCTGTTAAAAAAACTAATACTCCTCTGTTCAAAAAAAATTTTATTTATCATTTTTGTAAAAAATACAGATTATTTTTTATTAAATAAAAAATATTTATAATTAAATTTTATAATTTATTCTTATTAATTATTAAATTAGGTAAAATATATTTATTGTCTCATTAATCAAAAAGTAGATGAACAAATGTATAAGTGACAACACATTCAATATATTTTCTTAAAAAATGTGAAAAATAGAAAGTGTACTTTTTTAGAACAAAAAAATAGATTTTTTTATTAAATACCCAACAGAAATTTAAAGAAAAGATTTTCAAATTTTAAGTCTTAATTTTTAAATATTTAGACTTCATTTATTTCATGAAAAATGATTTATCTAAGAAAAATAATTTTTCTAAAGAAAATATTTTATGAATAACATATTTTTTAGTGTTAGCAATACAATACAAAAAATATTAAATTTCTTTTGATTTATAAAATTATAACAAAATTTAGATTATAAATATTTTATATTTATACTATTTATTATTTAATATATTAAAACTAAAACTCTTTTATGGGTTCCACCTATCACCAATGAGCACCACTAATTGACGATGATGGGTGATGAGTGTTGGTAATCAAAGATTATCAGTGTTAATAAATACATGTATTTATATTATTTATTTTTCATTTGAATTAGTTTGTTAAAATCTAAAAAATGAATTTTCATTTTTAAACAAAAAGTCATTTTTCTAAAAAATGATTTAATTTTTCCTTTGATCAGGAAAATATTTTTCGTTTATAAAATTTTCTAAATGCACCAATAAAAGAAAATGCGAAAAATATTTTCAAAAAGAAATGAAGCCTTAATTATATATTATTAAACTTTTCTAAAAAAGTAATATATAAGACTTGTTATTGTCAAAATCCAACATTTTCAATATAAAATACTTTGCTTGATCAATATTACTCTTTATTTTTGTTAATTTAAAAAAGAGAGGTAAATTATCCTACACCCTTTAAACTTATCACATCTCATAAATATTTAAAAATACTATAATCCTACCTGTAGTCCTACGAGTCAACCATAAAATATGTAAATAATATTTGAACTTTCTTTTTTTAAAAAAAAATAATATTCCTGAATCTCTCAACTAAACTTATGATTATTTAAAAGTTAATATTATAATTTAAATTTCACTAATATGAGATTTCTCACTAATATGAGATCTGGTGGCATCTTAAGATCAGAAGATTTTAAATTAAAATTCTACAAGGTTTTTTTTTTTTGAAGAGTGAGAGTGCGTGCGTGTGTGTGTATATCTTAAGTATGTATTGTTATATTGGACTTAGGCAACAAATTTTTTGTGTTGTAAACCTCTTGCTATTGCTTGCCAAAGATAGTGGTTCCACAACAATTTTTATCCGTTGCAAATAAAATTAAAGGGCAAGTAGTCATAAATATTCACAATTCGCAAAATAATTATAATAATAAAGTTTAAATAAATTTAATATTTATTTTTATTAAGTAATTTATCAATTTACTAAATGAATAATTATTATTTTATAAAAAATTATTTCAAGTAAATAAAATAATAAATTAAAATTTATAATTATATGTAAAGATAATTGTAATAAAAAATTATTTGATTTATATTTTTAATTTTATACAACATAATTTCAAAATAAAATTTATTAAATTTGAATGAAATAATTCTTGATAATCAATTAAATAAATAATATTAAGTAATTTATAGTAAAAAAGAAAATTTATAGATATATATGTGTGTATTAGCTATTTTAACACGTGCATTGCACGTGAAACTATATATTATTTTTATTTTTTAAATTCTAATATTAAGTATATATCTTTTAAATTTATTCAAATTTTAATATTTCATATTAATATTTTATCTTTATATTTAATTAGATCTTTAAAAAATTTGTTGAACTTTACTCTATCTAAACCACCTAAATAAAATCTAAACATAATTTTTTTATCTAAATTAAGCTTTAAATTAATAGTACTTTAATCTATTCAAAAGTTAATTAAATATATGGAATGAAATTGTAATCTTTGCGAGAATCATATTATGCTTAAGTATATTTATCTTTTGATTATTTATAGTTATTATGTAGTAAGAGAATTAAATATCTAAAAGATTTGTTGAATTTCATTCTATTTGAATCACCTAAATAAAATCTAATTATAATTTTTTATTAAATTTCATTCTATTTGAATTAAATTAACTTTTTGATACTTAAACTGTTAATTTAACTATGTAGCACTTAAAATACTTAGATTGTTGAACACTATTTCTCCTATTTAAAATAAATTTATTTATTAACTTTCTTTTTATACCTAAATTAAAAGATATTTATTCAATTTAATTAAAAATTTTATTCTCTATTTGTGTTTATATATGTGTGCATATGTGTGATAATTCTAATAAAAAAATATCTATTAATTTATAACTTCAATCTTGTATAGCATAATTTTAAGAGAAAATTTATTAAAATTGAGTGAAGTAATTATTGAAAATTTATTATACTGTTATATACTTAGAATTTTGAATATTCAATAAAATTAATTTAAATATCACCTTTCTATTTAAAATTTTTACTTTTGTAGATTTTTCTAATTTAATGTTTAGAAGTTATTTAGAATTTTTTTGTTTTTAAAATTTTTTAATTTTTTGATCAAAAATTTTTTAATATAATCTTAGCTTAATTATATTTATAACTTTTACTATTTAAATTTTTAATTTCCTATCTAGAAGGTCGTTTTTATGTGATAATTAATTTTTTAATTTTTATTTAAAATTTTTTTATATGATAATTTTCTATAACATAACATAAAATAACAATACGTGACTTTATTATATACAACTATTTGACAAATACAAGTAATTATTTAAAATTAATTTTGAGACTAAAATTAATAATATATATTGATTTATTGTTTAAAGTTGTTTAAAATTTTTGCTTTTAGATTTTTATAATTTTCTATTCATATTTTTTTTATATGATCTTAACTTGCTATTAATATTTTTAGTATTAAGTTTTTTTAATTTCCTATTTAAAAGATATTTTTTATATGACAATTAATTTTAAATTTTTTATTTATAATTTTTTGATATAGCAGTTTTTAATATAATATAGATGATGACACATGACTATATTATATATAATTATCTAATAAATGACAAATAATTGCTTTTAAATTAACTTTGAAATTAGAATTAATAATATATATTAATTCTATTTTCTATTTTAAGCTTTTATTTTCAAATTTAAAATGCTTATTTTTGAGATATGAGTTGAGAAAATTTTAAAAAAAAATCACTTTTTAGTTGTAAAAACCAGTTTTTCTATCATAAAAAATAAAAAATAAATATTTTATTATATTTTATTTTAAAAATTGAATTATAAAAACTAAAAATGGGACAAAAAAAATTAATGTCAACTATTCTCTCATACTTCATTTGGGAAAGAGAGAAAAGATGGAGAAAGGAAAAGAGGAAAAAGAAAAAAAGGTGCGTAATGTAATTTTTCGTTGTTTGGTTGGAGAGAAATGGAAGAGAAAGTTAAACATTTGATTGCATTTTAAAGTAAAACTACAAAACTACCTATAGCCATGCATATTCTAGCCATCATACATTTATTTTAAAAATAACAACAAATACAGTAACTTATATATATATATATATATATATATATATATATATATATATATATATATATATATATATATATATATAT
>CATIWR010010127.1:0-15487 GCA_949677035.1 Omphalea diandra
TGTAAATAATGAGAAGAAGAAAAGAGTTTGAAGAATTTTAAAAAATATGTGTGTTTGATAAATACAGAGAACCAGCTTTATATACAGACCTACTTTCATTGTATACAAGCCTATAATTAGACCAAAATGTAAGACAATTATCAAGCCTATAATTAAGGTAAATCAAGCCTATAATTGAGCTAAAATTAAGATAATTACTACAATTAGAAGATAAACACTCAATAAGGAATTTATAGTACAAAACATAAAAATATTCATATCAGTAACAGCCCCCCTCAAGCGAAGTATCGGATGACCGTAGGCGAAACTTGCGCAAATGTGATGAAAAAGAATATGACCCAATGGTTTTGTCAATATATCCGCAATTTGATCCGAACTTTTTGTGAACCGAATTTGGACAATACTTTATCGTATTTGATCCCGAATAAAGTGGTAATCAATATGGATATTTTTATTTGGGGTAGAAGATCCAGCTGGAAATAATCAAATCAAACAATCAAGAACCCAAATTCATGAAAATTTGACTTTTCCAATAAAGTAATAATTTTTGAAGGATAACTTAGATCAAAGCGGAGAAAGAAAAGGATAGTTGTGAACAATAAATGAACAGAGAATTGGAGAAATGATATGCAAAGGAAGGCAAATGAAGAGGGTAATAATAAGGATGAGAAGAGGAATTTACAAGGCAGAAGCCATTATCATGAGGAAGAAGAATTCAAAAGAGAGAGGATTGACTTAGAGAGAGAGAGAGAGAGAGAGAGAGAGAGAGAGAGAAGAAAGAGATAGAAAGAGAGGTCATTTTTGCGGAGTTCTTGAAGTTCGATATGCAATTGGAGTTGACGATTCATGGAAATTGCACCAAAGGCATTGGATAGAGCTTGTCAAATAACAAAAGAAGAATTAAGGCCAATAATGAAAGGGTACACCTCTTTGGTTAAGGATGCCAGAAGTCATGATTGAAAGAGCTGGTCTTTTTTTGAACCAATCCAGAAATTCTGGATTTGGTTTTGGAGTGGGATCTGTATCTGAAGGATGGATGGTTTTAGAAGGTGATGGTTTTGTTCTATCAATGAAACCGTGCAAATCTTGAAAGTTTAAGATAAGACCGAATTGAGTTTTCCACGCAAGATAGTTAGTGGAATTCAATTTAATAGAGAAGGAAGAAGAAGAAGAATTGATGGGCGAATTAAAGGAGGAAGAAGATGATGAAAAGAGAGGAACAAGAACCATATTGGATCAAAGATAAACAATTCTACCAAAAGCCCGAACTTATAGATAGAGGCCCAAAGATCTCCTTATGCCATAGTCATAGACCCAATCCACCACACTCCGTAGCTTTTCTTTCACTAGGTAGGGACTCGACACCTTTTTAAGGATTATGTGGATCGAACCTATGACCAGAGGACACAAGGGAGGCTCTGATACCATATAAATAATGAGAAGAAAAAAAGACTTTGAAGAAAAAAAGACTTTGAAGAATTTTGGAAAATATGTGTGTTTGATAAAGACAGATAACTAGCCTTATATACAGACCTACTTTTCTTGTATACAAGCCTATAATTAGGCTAAAATGTAAGGCAATTATCAAGCCTATAATTAAGGTAAATCAAGCCTATAATTGAGCTAAAATTAAGATAATTATTACAATTAGAAGATAAACACTAAATAAGGAATTTATAGTACAAAACATAAAAATATCCATATCAGTAACAAATTCAAAATCTAAAACCAATTTAACTTGTATTATTTTATTTACTTCTTTATTTCTTAATCTTATATGAGATTGTATTCAATTATCTTCACCTCTGAATCATATAAGACAAATCTTCATAACTTCTTGAAGAGTTAAGTTTCCAATGGATACTTTCATGTACTTTGATTGTAAATCTTAGTTATCGCTTTAACATACTTACTATAATTAATATGCTTTCGGCCAATTCATATAAATTTCTCGATCCAGGCTTTTCACCCTTCATGATCACAAGAGTACTACTGCGCTTACTATAACTAATATGCTTTCAACCAATCCATATAAATTTCTCGATCTAAGTTTTTTACCCTTCATGATCATAAGAGTACCGCCACTAACTCCCGTGACTCTACTTTTCAATAGAATATCTATAGCCCAACAAATCCAATCTGTCCAAAAAAATTAAATTTCTTCTTAGAAATATACCTTGCATTACTAAAAATTTTTACAATGCAATCATGCATTTCAATGTTTATCGTACAAATTCTTTCAACATCATTTCTCTCACTATTAACTGGCACTATGACTTTTCTTTTCTTTTTTTTAAACAAATCAAAATATTCTCTTTTTGACTAAATATGAAATTAATAAGCGAAATCCATCAATCATTCATCGTGTAATAGATTCTTTCCGTTACCAATCAAAATTGAAAAATCAAATTTTAAAAAATATAAACCAAACCGAACCAAATAATTTTATAAATCAAATAAAATTAAACTAATTTGGTTTGGTTCAACTATAGTTCAGCTCGAGTTGAACTAAATTTTTTTAAAAATAATTTTTAAAATATTTTTAATATAAATAATAGTTCTTATAATATATTTAAAATATATTTAATAGAAATAATATATTTTTATATACTTTAATATAAATATATTTTAAATAGAGTTGAACTATATTTTAATTTGATCCAATATAGGTTTAATCTATTTTAATTTGATTTTATATAAATTCAATTTGATTAATTTAATCAATTTTTTTATTTAAAATAAAAAAAACTGAATTAGCTTTTTTTAAAAAAGTCAAACCGAATCAAATTTGTATTTAAACTGAATCAATAGATTGAAATAGTTTGATTTGATCAATTTTCGATTTACATTGGTTCGTGCCTGCTTCTACTATCATCAATCACATATATCTTTAAGGCTTCTCATTCATATTCACTACCATCCTCAATTACTATTGTAGTAGTTTTGGTCTTTCCATGCTCTTCTTGAATTTTTAAATTTTGCAAGTTTTTTTCATCTTCTTATATGTGTATTGAATATGCCCATTCTCATAACAATAGTAGCACTCTCTCCGAATTGTCCACTCGTGGTCTTGAACCTTATTGGCTTTTTCTTCCATAATAATTTTCATGTGAATTACTTCTACCACGTCTGAAGCTCATAATAAAAGCTTCACCTTTGTTGATACTACTTGATTTCTTAAATTTTTTTATGCTTTAATTAAACTGTGGTAACATTCTCCACTGTTAATATAATTTTTTAACTGTCAATGCTATTACTATACCCTCACAAGATGATGGGAAAAAATACAAGAGTAATAAATCTTTATTATCAATCTTCTATTATGGCCCTCAGTACCTAAATAAAGTTGATAAAGTCATTCTAGGTGTTTTAATTAGTAGTTTACTGCTAATGAATTGTAAGATATAAATAAGAGAGATTAATGTGTACTTGAGAATCAATGAAACATCAGAATATAAATTCATATCTCTTCTTTTTTCTTTCTCTTCTTCTTATTCTATTTTTCTTCTCTCTTTTTTTTTTCCATTACTATAACCTTTCTATTCTTGTATTAATGAAGTTATGCCCATGATTTGATTTGGGTCATAATCCAAGCTACCTAACTAGATAATTTATTTATTGAATGTGTTAAGATGATCTCTAATATTGATGCCTTTAATCATCCTCAGTTGATAAACATAACTGATTTGTGAGTGATTTAAATATATAAACAAAACTCTTCTAATTTCTTTCATAGGCTAACAAGTTTAGTCTCATTCAACACATAGTATTTCATATCAAGAGTTAGAGTCAGACAAACTATACTTATTATTTTAGTTTTTCTCATTCATATTGTTTTAGTTTTTCTCATTCATCATCGTTCATTGTCGCTGGCTTATCTCATTTAATTCATATTGGACAAAAATATCTTTCACTGTACTTTACCACAAGCTAAAATTATTTTTGTCATTGAATACTCCAATTCAAATTTTGAACTTGCCATGTTAACAATGTTTGACGTAGGAGAACTGCGATTTTGATACTATTTATTATGATAATAACCATAAAATAGATGTTGAAAAGATAAATAATATTATGCAATTTGACGTAAATCTACTCCACAAATAAATCTATTAATAAAATCAATAAATGCAAACTCTAATTTAATTCTCACACTTATGAACCTTTAACCCAATTACAGCCGATAATTAACCATATATTGCGAAGTCATATACTACACACTTTGACCGCGTTTACTCTCGCGACACACACCTCATGCCAACACTTAGCTTCCTTCGAAAACTCACGCAGCTCACTCACAAAATAAAGAGCCAATCTTTTATATTGTTTGCGGATGACTTAAAATCCAAAACAAATTTGGATTGAATAACTTTTATTATTTCATTTATTTCTTAACTTGAGTTTAGATTCAACATATTTTTATGCAATCTCAAAAGTGAAAATTATAAACCGGCTTGAGGGCACTAATAATGTATCAATATGTAGCTTTATCCTTTTTCTTTATCGTGATATCGACAAAGTTATATGGAGTTTACATGGGCTTGAAGTGTCCTAAAAGAGGTGGAATGATGCCAAATGGAGAGGCTACTTCTGTATATTATATCCTTGCCTCCAGCTTTTTGTTTAAGAATACTGGCTTTTAAAATCCAAACTTTTGAAATCTTTACAAAATTAACTAATTTTTTAATTTTGGTAAAATTAATAAGATTTTGATAAATATAGCTAAAATTCAAATTAATCAAAATATAATGATTTATCACGTGACGTGACAAATCAACTGGTATGAATTTTTATAAAAAAAATTAGTAAAATTAATTAAAATTAATTACTAACCTCAATTAATATTAATTTAACTCAATATTTTAATTTGACATATCATCTTATTTTGATTATTTGAATTTTGACTAAATTCGTCAAAATTTTATTAATTTTGACAAAATTAAAAAAATTGATCAATTGTATTAAAACTTGAAAATAATTAGATTTTAGGACAAAAAAATCCTTTTGTTTACCAGAGAGTAAATGTCGCTCATTGTCCCTCAACTTATGACTAATAAACTTCAATTTTTTAAACGTTAAAATTTTACTTAAAAATCTCTCAGGATTATTTCACAGGGAACATGATGTGGACAATAATCACTAATTTTTTATTTTTAAAAGCCATGTGACCACAGTTTCTTGCGACCTACCTTTTCTTTTCTCTCTTCTTGCACCTTGGCATTGTATCAAACATCTTCAATGCACCATTTCTGACCCAAATAAAACTTGCAATCTCTTTAGCAACATAAACTAGTAATGGAAATTCAGTTTCTAAACAACATATTAGAAGTTTAATAATGTGTCGATGGTTTATCTGAGACAGAATGACAACCTCATTTATAAATTGCTCAATTTGGCTTCTGTTAATGGTTTTGATCTCTTGACAGCAACTATGCTACCATCTGGTAGCATCCCTTTGTAAATAGTTATCAGTTGCTCGTTGCAACTCCTTTGTAGAAAATAGTTTGTCCTTTTCACTACTTCCGTCAGATGAGAGCCTTTATAGCAACAAGAATCCATCATTTTGCTCAATAAATTTTGCTTTTTGAATCCTGAATCTTCTTTCTTTCAGGTATTAATATAACTTGTAGGCAGAAAGGACTATACATAAGAGTTCCATGCCAACTCCGACACCTGAAATACCAAAATAATCACCATAGTTTTTATTCCACTAGGGTTAATTGGCTAATATAGTTATAATGAAACGAATCAAGCAAAAGAGACAGACTTAATAGTGCAACCAGTTTGGCAGGAAACTTTTACTTTGGGTTATGCAATCAATAGCTGATACAGAACCAGTGGGAGAGTGACAAGAAACATTGACTGAATTTGTTCAATTCCCTGGATTTTTCCAACGATTCTGGTTTGTAAGTGGAACCAGAATTGATGCGAAGAGATAGATAGATATTGCTGGTTTGTGACAACATGTTGGCCTCCAGGACGCTTGCTTCATCGACGCCAAAAGCATTGGCAATAGATGAAATGCGATCTGCCCATGTCACCATATACATCAATAAGGAGATTACACCATTAGCCGTTTGGTTTTGACTTGGACATGCACACCTTAGAGGAACTATCAGCGGTGATCCCACTTCAAGATTTTGGTCTGCTAGATGGTTTTGTCCTTTGATTGCCTGACAAGTGGTTAGGCCTTGGTAAGTGTTGTTAGCTATCGCACAATATTTCTCAGTTGAATCTTGAATAAAATAAGAAGTATTATGCAGGTGGATGCTACCGGAACATGAAAAAGAAATCGCTACTATGACAAATTTCTCAGAGGAAAATGTGTACATGGATGATACATTATTGATCAAGACTATTGTTGAGGCTTCAGAATCGAAAAGATCTATAATGGTGATGGGGGAGTCATAGGGTGGATGGGGAGAAAAGTTTATCAAGGACTGGCAAGGAATTTGATTTCCATTGTAAGCGTACCCTTTTGATATAGAAGAATTTTCTCTGCAATCCAATGACTTGGTTCTGGTATATTCTTATTGGCAGTTTGATGGCTGATGGATTAGACGCAAAAGGAGAAAGAATGAGAGGATGTGGAGTGGTGATGGTTCCATGGATTTTGTGTTTGTGGGCAAATAGTTGAATTTGATCTTCTAAAGAGATTGCAAGTTTTCTTTGAATCAGAAATGGTGCATTGAAGATATTTGATAAAAAGCCAAGGTGCAAGAAGAGAGAAAAGAAAAAGTGGGTCAGAAGAAAACGTGGCCTTTTAAAAATAAAAAATTTAGCGATTATTGTCCACCTCATGTTTCCGGTGAAATAATAATATTTAAGGATATTTAAGTTTATTAATTATAAATTAAGAGACAACATAGTGAAATTTATCCGTTTACTAGACAACAACTTGATAAAGAAGGGAGCTTTAATTACTGGCTGCAACCAGACAACCTCAAAATTTCCGATGTTAATTCTAAGAGTTGCTTTTTAATTGGTTGATGATTATAACAACATGAAAAACTAATAAACTAATGAAATAAGTGTTTGGACTTTGGATTAATGGCCACCTTGTCATTGCGTCCCTCTTGTTAGCTTTCCACTAGAAAATGCATATAGTAGCAATATGACTCAACTAAGAAATTAAGGGACTGATTACTTGTGAATCCAATTGGATACCGGATTGTAATATCATTAAAATTTTATAATCCAACAAAGGTTCTTGATTTAATCTTGCTTTGACAAACTACTGTGCTCAAGGAATGAAAAACAAGAAATTAAGCTTCTTTTTTCAAATAAAGCGAACCCATTAATTTTTGTCCTTACCATGGTTATATCCTCTTATAAATTGATCCTCTAATTAGTTTCCTGCAGATTAATTAATGGATCTCCATGGAGACACCAAAGCCCCGCTTTCTGTCCGTGTGTGGTTTCTTGAAGTTATTTTCGTGTTAGGTTCAATCTCCCATCTAATATGGATATGTTTAACTCCTAAAGATCCTCTCTACACAATCATTAGTGTCTACATTCCGCCCTTGTATGCAAGAAATTCAACGTTTTATCTCCACAAAGTCAATACAAATGCCTCCATTATCCTTCACCTCCAAATTTCGAACCCGAACCAAGGGGTTGGCATCTACTGTGATGACATCCAAGCTGCTTTGCATTACAATGATTCAATTGTCGGCAACGTGTCTCTGCAAGGATTCGATCAGGGCCACAGAGAGACTATTGCATGGGACGTGCCATTGGTTCCAGGCCAAAAGTTTTGGTTTTGGAGAGGAACAACTCGCAAGTCTATGGATTGCAAAGTAAGCTTAAAAACTGCGGTGAAATTCCAATGCAAGATATTTAGGACTGAGACAAGGCATCGCTTTATAGATATGGAGGCATATATCCTGATAGGTGTTAACGGAAAGATACCGAGAAACATGAATATAGAGCTACAGAATAGTTAAAAAGCAAGAGCAACAAGAAAAAGAAATTAGAAAGGTCACAAGTTATACGAGTGAGTAAGAATTCTTATACCAATGTCTTGCAGAAATTAGCACTTTGAAGCAACGCATATGTCTCATTGTACTAAACTTTCATAATTTGATTGAAGTATAAAGCTTCTTGCCTTTCTTTGCACTCAAAGATCTAACCAACCTACCTTCATGCTAATAAATTTGCCAGCAGATACTTCCCAAAAAAAAAAAAAAAAAAAAACCTCTCAGAATATCTCAGCAGAGATAATAACTATAATAATGTGTGAGGGCAGAAGATTTTATTTGTGGCTTCTTCAAGTTATAGGCCTTTTAGGTCTTCTTGCACTTTGCCTATGGCTAAGTTTACGCCCGAAACACCCTTCCTTCACCATTATGGAGTTCTCTGTTCCCATCATAACTACCCTGAATTATTCCACACCTGGCGATGCCAATGACGATCACACCATCAGTTATGCACTTGAAATTAGTAATCCAAACAAGGACTCTAGTGTCTATTATGATGACATTTTGTTGATATTTTATTTTGGGCAGGATAAGGTGGGAAAAAATACAATTTCTGCGTTCCACCAAGGAAAGGATAAAAATATTCAAGAGAGAGATCATGTAGATGCTACTCAGCAGATTAATCGGGCCCTTCTTGACGCGATTTCTAAGGGAAAGGCTGACTTGAAGGTTTATTTATCAACTAAGATTCGATATAAAACATGGGGTTTCAAGAGTAAGCATCATGGAATCAACGTGGAAGCCACGGTTTCCGTTGGTTCAGATGGGAAAATATCAGGTAAGAAAAAGAAGATTAAACTTCGTAACTCATCCCAGAAATGGAAATTAAAGGCTACAAGATTTCTTTAGGCAACTGTATAAAATTTTCTTTTTCGGCCTATTTAATGTATGTTTTCTATGATTCTGTTGGTGTACTTGTCTGCGATGAAGCACCCACCACCTTTGTTATGCCTTTGATTAGAGATATACCAGTAATGATACTCGTCAAGATAAAATTATTCAGCCTACTCTTGCTAATTAAGTCAGAGGAGCCTGAGATCATCCCGTCCCCCTTTACATCGTATGAGACATATTTAGTTGGCGGGAAACAAACAGAAAACTGTTGGATTTGAAGTATTCTGTTGTGTCCTAAATTTTCCATGGAATTGCAGTTTAGATTATCTTTTAGCATTCTAAAATTTGTTTCCTTGCTTGATTTACTGTGGATTTTGGGCTAGGATATTCTTTCTTTTACGTGCTTGTGCGATCTGGTTTTGGAAGTGCTTGAACTCCACAAGTAACGAATAACAATATCCATATTAAGATGTTGTGTTAATATATGTTTTAAGAATTCAAATAATAATTTTATTAGTATGTGTAATTATTTATTACTATAGATAATTTTTATTTTTAGTAAAATTACCACAAATAATTAATAAATTATATACATAATTTAAGAATTTACACTATCCAATGCACATTTTGGTACCTATTTGATTTTGGCTCATTAGTACTTAGGAATTGTATATTCAAACACTGAAAAATAACATTTGGTAAATATCAATGTTCAATAGTTCAATTTAAAAGTCAATATATTCAATATTTAAAAAATATAACTGAACATTGAAAGTTAATTTATATAGTTACACTTGATTTTTTTTACAAGTATTAATCATATATTTATCATTATTATTATTATTATTATTATTATTATTATTATTATTATTATTATTATATCAATTTATATTTCATATAAAATTAATTGTTGTCATTTTATAATCTAATTATACCTTAATTACTAAATTACTAAATAATTTATATTTATTGATTGCTCAAAATTGATTGTTGATCGCTAATTGTTAACTGCTAACTACTAATAGCTAATTGCTTACCACTAATTGCTACTAATAATAGTGTATGATGATGATAAATCACATATGCAGCCATTTTTTTTTCTTTTTTGAAAGAATAAATGGAACATAAATTTTAAGTAGTTATTCATTTCATTTCATAAATCCATTGATTTTTTGGAAAAAGCAAGTATATGTTAGAATTAGGATTCCTTCAGAAACAGAACTTTATGTGTTTTTCTTTCTAAAGATGCATGCATATGACTTTTTCAGTGTTATGCACCCACAAACATACCATGATTTTCGCAAATAATTTCTTAACTGAATGTTTGTGAGTTCAAACTCCACTAAGTGGAGAAAAAAAATTTCCTTTAATAGAGATCTTTATTAAAAATTTTCTCTCTTCTATTAACACTAATTACTAACTTGAGATGACCCCACTGGCGGCATTAACCACGTCACCCCGCTAAAAAACCATGATTTTCATGTTTACAATTTAATAATTTTTCTATTTTTCAATTTTAAACGATAAAATAATAATAAATTTGCATGTGAAACACGAATTCAGCTGCAATCCATAGAGTGTGGCCGCTGACACTTCAATCTCTTTTATAGAACATATGCACTTTAATCTTGCCATATCATAATTAAATTATTTTATTTCTATGGAATGATAACATAGAGACTTATAAAACAAATTATTATTTTAACAAGAACATATGCTTAGTGTAATGCTTTTTGTCATCCAATTCAAACTTTCAAAGCACTAACATACCATGGCTTTTGCTTTTCTTTTGTTAATTCCCACTAGGGCTGCATTTTCCCTTTAGCTTTCAAATAAATAACTGAGCTTAGCACTGTAATTAAACAGTAAATACCCAATTTAAACATGCTTTTAATTCTAACCTTCTACATGGTGGACCTAACATACCTTAATTTGTCCATAGAATGGCTATGAATATTATTGGCTTTCTATTAGTGCTTTTGTTAACCAAAATTGATTGGATTTTTTTCCGGCCTAATCTATTCCAATTTTGCATATAACATCCACGACAACTATCATTGTCGAATAAAAAAAAGAGATAATAACATGAGACTCTTTTTTTTTATTTTCTAAGGACATTTATGTCCAATATTTGTTAAAAAAAACAATTAAGTATATGTAGATTTACTTTTTTTGCTATATTTATTTATTTTTTTGTATATGTTTAATGGGATTGCATCAATTACTTTGTTGCACTGTTTCTTATTCCCCATTATCGCAATACTTAAATTCTCAGCGTATTTCTATTTATGTTTGCCCATATTATCACATTTAGCTATATTTTCACTTCTCTTATTTATTTTTGTTTTTCTTTCACTCACTTTTTCTCTCTAAAAAATGAAGAAAATGAAAATGAGATGTATGTGAGATTTTGTTTTTATTTTTTAAGATCTAATAGTTGTTTTGTTGCTTATAATAAAAAAAAACATGAGTTTTTATACATTTTAAATAAATATAGTTAACATATAAATATTTTTGAGCTAAAAATCAGTCATAAAAAGAGAAAATTGTGGTTGTTAGATGTTGAAGATAATGCCTATGTTTTAATTATTTTTCTTCTTTTTTTGGTTTATTGGTGGTTGCATTAACACAAAATAAATAAAAAATAAATATTTTCCTGCAAACTGTTTTTTATATTTAATTTTAACAATTTTAAATCAATAATAAACAATTTATAACCCAATAATAAGCCCAAACAATTCAGTAATAAATCATTTGTATATATTTAACCGTATAAAGAAAATTAAACACAAATATCATCTTCAAATTATTATTATTTTTTTGTTTATTGATGGTTGTAGCAACATAAAATAAATACACAATAAACATAAAATAGACATTTTCCTACAAATTTTTTTATGTATTTAATTTTTAATAATTTTAAATCAGTAATAAGTCATTTGTAACTTAGTAATAAACCAAAATAAATCTATAATAAATCATTCGTAAACATTTTACTATGTAAGGAAAACTAAACACAAATATCGTCTTCAAAGTAAACAAAAAATAAATCATTTGTAAACTAGTAATAAATAAAAAACAAACTATTTGTAAATATTTTACTGTGTAATAATAACAAAATGTAAATATTATCTTCAACTTCCAACAACTCAATTTTCTCTCTCTTTATAAGTGGTTTTGAGTTTAAATATATTCATTTTTAACTGTTTGTATCCACAATATATCAGAACTCATGATTTTTCATTATAAACAATAAAACAAGCATTCAAAATTATTTTAAATCTGTTTTTAAAGTGACAAATATATATAATGAAAAACTTTCTCTCTCAAATATAGATTTACAAATTTGCAATTGTGTGTGAGGAAAAATATCTATTTTATTGATTTGTCCATCAAGAAACGCAAATAAACTTGAGAATGATTTAATACATCAAGAAATGTAAATGAATTTGATAAAAGAAATCATGTTTGAGAAGAGAAATCGATAATTGTGAATTTCTTAATTTGATGACTCCAACTAGTTAAGGTAGGAAGATTCTTTCGATTTTCAGATAACAAAATCTATAATTCCTTTTTTTATATAGTTGACTCAAGAAAAGATAAAAAGTGTATATTGTTAATGATAAAAATTCGTTACATATTGATGAAGATAAAAGTTTGTTAAAGTAAGAAAAATTGTTTTTCGTGTTTTGCTCAATTTAATTATTAATAAATTTTAAGCGTATATTTGTCAAAATCTCGTTGAAGTCATTTTTTTGAAAATTATAAATGTTTGAAATAAATTTGTCATTAATATCTTAATTTTTGGTATTTGTGTCATTACCCCTAAAAGGATAACACAATGGACCCAATAAAAAAGCCCCTTTCAGTGGGAAGAGTTAAAGGCCCTTGAGTGGAAGACTTGCTTCTGATTAGGAAGAACAAGCAAAAGCTGGGGAGTAGAAGAAAAGAAGAAAAAGATTTTAGAGAAACAATGACGAAAGAATATTTTCCTTCGCAGTTATAAATTTCTGATAATTTTTATCTCTGACATCAATATAATACATATCTGGTTACTATATGTTGTAGCTGTTACACCCTTAGGGTTCATGCACACTGCCTGAACCACCTTGGAAACTTCAGTCTATACCTTTTCCAAGTCAAAATTGTATCTTCTCCGGCATTTTGTCAGAAGTATATACCCAAAGCTCCTGAATTCATAACTTCTGAAAGAATTTAACTCTACTAAATCCTAATAAAATAAAGAAATATACACAATTAATCGACAACCCACCATTAGTAGCTTTATTTAATGTGTCTGCTCTTTTTTAAGCATTTATCACCTAAAGAAAGCTTCATTTAACTTCATTAAGTAACACAAGTTCATTTCTCATGATGTTTGGACTCTATGCATGTCTGTGTATGCTTCTCTTGCTCGGACACAGAACTGAACCAACCAAAGATCCTGTTAACATCAGCTGCCCAGGAACTACAAATCCAACCTTGATCATGTCGTTTTCTCTCTTATCTCTAACGCTAATGATGGCACAAACTGGTTCTACAAAGCCAGTGCAGGCCACAGTCCTTCAGAGATCGTCTATGCAAGCTTTTTCTGCAGAGGAGATCAAACAACCGAGAATTGCAAAGTTTGTGTTTCAAATGCTGCGAAAGTTATCACACAAATGTGCTCCAACCATAAGCAATCAAACATTTGGTACGACCAGTGTATGGTGCGATATTCTAACAAGAATTTCTTCTCCGTAATGGAGCAGGAGCCTCATTTTATCTGCACAAACGGGGAGAATACATGATATCCAGATTTCATAGCCAAATTGCTAGCTTTACTGAATAACTAGGCGTCTGCAGTGGTCAGGCAGTATCAGTCATCAGCTAAGTAGTTTTAGACTATAAGCACAAAAGATGGACTGTTCCCTCTCTACAGCTTGGCAGAGTGCACACCTGACATCTCTGCAGTGGATTGTTCCGAGTGTTTGAAAAAAGCCATTTCATATCTTCCAAGTTGCTGCATAGAAAAGATAGGGGGTAGGGTCTTACTTCCTAGCTGTTCTATTAGGTATGAGACATACCGTTTCTACAGCTGGGCAGGAGGTACTAGGAAATATATTTGATTCGATGGGATTGTTTCAATCATTCAATTTTCTTATGGCATTTAATTTGATTTCAAAATTTTCTTCCTCTTTAAGTGGAGGCTGGTGCTCATGCTCATGCTGGTTTGCTGCGAATAATTGCTGCTGTCGTTTCTTCAGCAGTTTTCCGTGTGTTGGTTTTTGCTCTAGTATACTGGTTCTTTAGAGCAAAGAAATTGAAGAAGTGTAGCAGTACAATTGATGAATAATGGGTAATTAAATTCCAACCTAGTAAACATCATTAATTTATTGTATTGGTGTTATTCATAACATTTTAGAGTGATAATAATATTTTCTTCCTTGTGCTGTTCAGATAGGAGTGAATTTTCAAACTTAGAATCCTTGCTGTTTAGTTTGAGTACAAGTAAAGATGCAACAGATAGCTTTTCAGATAATAACAAGCTCGGGGAAGGAGGATTGGGTGCAGTATACAAGGTAATAAGCCAAAAGTTTTCCCTCTTTTCTTTTTAGTAATTAGGCTTCGTCTAGAGTTTCAACTTATAATCCCATATAATAATGGAGACAACTTCGGTTGCATCGAGCAGCAGTATTTCTAACAGTAAATCAAAATGTGTGTCTAGGGTACGCTCCCTAATGGACAGGAAATAGCTGCAAAGAGGCTATCAAAATGCTCTGGACAAGGTGCAGAAGAACTTAAAAATGAAATTGAATCAGTGGCCAAGCTTCAACATAGAAATCTGGTAAGATTGCTAGGACGGTGCTTTGAAGGAGAAGAAAAGATACTTGTCTATGAGTTTGTACCTAACAGAAGCCTTGACTACTTTTTATTTGGTTAGTAGTCCTCCCTCATGACTTTTACCTTCTATTTGATCAAATTGTGCTTTTCTTTGTTCATCTTAGATTCTGACATGACACATAGTACAGATGCTGGAAAAAAAGATAAGTTAGATTGGCCAAAACGATACAAGATTATTGTAGGAATTGCTCAAGGCCTTCTTCACTTGCACGAAGATTCTCGACTTAGAATTGGGCATCGGGATCTAAAGGCTAGTAACGTGTTGTTGGACGGTGAGATGAATCCAAGAATTTCAGATTTTGGGACAGCTAGGATATTTGGTATGGATCAAATTGAAGGAAGCACAAATAGAATTGTAGGAACATAGTAAGTTATAGATCCTAATTTTGGCGCAGTACTTGGGTTTATGCTGCCTACTTATTGTATTCTAATGTTTATTGCATTTTTGCAGTGGCTACATGTCTCCAGAGTACGTTACATTTGGAAACCTCTCAGTAAAATCTGATGGTTTCAGTTTCGGTGTGCTGCTTTTAGAGATTATAAGTAGCAAGAGAAACAGGAGTTCTAAAACAGCATTTGGTGAAGGCCTTCTAGACAGTGTGAATATAAACAAACATTGCAAAACATTCTCAAAACTTAAAGTTTGACTTACTTGGTTTAACTTTTGTAGGCTTGGAAGCACTGGAGACAAGGAACACCCTTGGAACTAATGGATCCAGCTTTAAAAGAATACTGTTCCACAAATGAAGTGATCAGAGGTGTCCACATTGCTCTGCTATGTGTTCAAGAAG